>JBCAUA010155764.1:0-22220 GCA_038406235.1 Peronia verruculata | reverse complement strand
TTTGGTTCCCAAACCATTTTTGGGACCCCCCCCCCCCCCCCCCCCCAAGAAATATTCCTCTAGCTTTGACAAACTTTCCCTAATCATCTTCATGATGAATCTTAATTTTTTTTCCCCCATATGATTTTTTTAAACTATGAAATGAAAATTGTGCGCTCTGATTTTTCATTTGTGAGGACAACAATTGGACAACATATAGATCTGAAAGATGACTGCCCCCAATATAATTTGATATTTTATTCCAAACTGCACATAAGATGGCCTGAAAATTTTTTAATAATTTGTCACCATACGCTTTGCAATATATCTCTTGGTCATCTGCATATGTTGACATTCAGAGCGGTGGTAGTTGCATTTAAAAAATTAAGCTTTGCCAGTTATTTATTTATCCTTTCAGCTCGCTGCAGAAAGCTATCTTGCACTTTTTTGACAATGTATTTTTTTTTTCCTCTGAACATGATTTTAATATTCTCACTAAAATTTCAATGAAATATCAAAATGGCATATATAAAAAGTTTAACACTAAACTGAAGGAAAGACATCTAAAGTTGTATGTGACACTCCAATGACAGAAAGAGTACATACATGATAATATGAAAGTGGCAAATACTGTTTAAAATTTGTGAACCAAAAACTCAGGCTCCTTTCCAACACTTGTAATGACAGCAGTGTATAAAATAAATCATCTTCTTGGCAGTAATAACTTCAATGAGAAGTTTGTGTTTCACACTCAAAATGAGTGACGGAAACTGGAAATACATGTAGAGCTAATGTAAGACTTGCGATAGTTTGATTCGAAAACTTCTCTGAAACAGAGAAAGCAATTATATTAAATTTCCATTAAACAAGGGTCTAAACATTGTCCTATTTCTGCGACTGATCACTGGACCAATGTCAAGGCAATACAGTGGTTTGCCGTAACCTCTTGGTTTACCAGGTAGATGATTCAAATGCTACTTCATACCTGGATTCCTCCAACAGAAGATGCTGAACTTTGTCGCCTGAAATCTACAGTTCCTGCACTCCCCAAAGAATTGTGGGCTGGAGAATTCACTGACCCCTGGTCAGTGTATTCTTGCTGCCGTTTCACATCTGTTGACTGAAGTTTAGCAATAGCATTGTTGGTCTTCTGAAGCTGCAAACAGAATGTGGAAAGACAATTAAAATCATTATAACACCCATATGACAGAAGTACAGATGCTGTCACATGCAAACAGTAACAATATAATAATAAAAGTATATAGCCCCTTCTCCTCTGAAGGGCTCGAAGCACTTTACAGAACAAAGTGTTTAACAGCGACACACACACAGTATACCTTGATACAAACAGGAGCAACAGCATAATACTTAATCCTAACATCGCATACAAACATGATCAGAGATATGCATAATGCATACTTAAGTTTATGGACATTACTGACTACCATCTGGAGGGAAAAGTTGGAAAACACTCAGACAGATGCTTGTTGAACAAGTATGTATGTTTTTACCTGTTGTTTAAATGATTGTAGACTTACAAAGTAGTGAATGCATGCAGGTAATGCTTATTCTGCACATTTTTTCACATGAGAATGAAGATAAGAAAGGTGGATAAGGCTCTCAGATCTCGAATTTCAAGAGGCATGATAAAGGGATAATAAACCTGGTAGACAAGCTGGTGCAGTAGACCTATGAGTGTGAAAATAAAAAGTTGCCGTTTTGTATTCAATCGTGGTTTTTATGGGTAACCAATGTAGTGATTTGAGTAAAGGAATACTTTTAATGGCATCTCCGGGTTCTAAAGGCTAAGCAGGCTGCATTGTTGTGCACCCTTTGAAGCTTAATAAGAGTCAGAGGACAGTTGCAGATTTCTAAACGCAACAATAGAAAGTATGAGAGAAGTGTTTTCATGAGAGTATAATTCAGGTATGGTGCTATAGATGATTTGTTCTTCTCAGTTCAGCATAGTATGTTCAAAACAAGAGTTTTTACCAACTTACTACAATGGAATCCGCTTAAAGTCAACCTCTCGGGACCGAGAACGAGAGTTGACTGTAAGCGAGGTTGACATCATCCATTTTCAAGGGACCCAATTTCTGGTAGGCACAGGGGATCAAAATGTGTGTCATGTATTTATTGGATTAGATTTATGCCCCTTATTATCCCAACAAACAAACAAAAAAAAATAACAATCACAGTTTCTCTCCCTACCTCTAAGAAAGTAGAAGTAGTATTTTACCTTGAGTCAACATCTCTGAGAAGAAGTTTCAACTTTGTATCCAGACTGAGACTGTACTTTTTCTCAGACATTCAGATGATGCAGTTGAGCATAAAAGTTATTAATACAGAGGAACTCGGATATTAACAAATTGAAGGGACCAGGATTTTTATTTCAAAGAACAATTTTGTTCTTTAAACGAAAATTTCAATATATGAACAATACGTTCTTCTCTGCAGTGAAAGTTATAGTAATGTGATGCAGTGTGTAGCAATAAACACGGTTTAATTAATGGCCACACCAAGACCATTGTCTGCATGTGTTAGATCTAGATCTACGATGTCAGAGAACGTTCCTTAACACGGTAAAGATACTCCTTGTCTCCTCCACCCCGGATAACCTGCCAAAACCGCTTTGCTTTCAACTGCATGGACAAAGAAACACCGTCCCTACCCCAGGTTGTTTCACCACGGCCTAGCCTACTGAATAAGTATCACGCAAACATTGTCACGTCTTTAACCTTTAGTGTGTAATTAGAGCCAGCAGGCATTGCTAGGAATGGATGAACAAATAAAAAGCTGGCCGCGTGCTCAGTTTGACCATCTTCGGCATGCCGCCATGTGGTTTTACTCGTCATTCCCAGACCTTTGTCTTCTCGTGTTACAATTTGGCAGACATTCCTTAACACCTTATTGATTACTCCTCATCTCCCCCACCTGACACGCCCTGCCCAAATCACTTCAATTTCACCTGCAGGAGAAAGAAACATTGTCCCCACGTTAGATTAACTTACCTGGGCCCTAGTCTATTAGCATAAGTATAGCCACCAGTATGTAATCGGTGCCGGCGGGCATTGTTTAGAGTGGTTGAGCAAACGAAAAGCTGGTCAGGCGCGCACTACTTTGAGTAAACATCTTTGGCCCGCAACCATGTGGTTTTACTAGTCACTTTCAGGGAACATTATTTCTCTGTAAGTGAGATTGGGAGGACTGGCAAAACGGGACTGCAGATTCTTTTCATTATAACCGAGATTTCGTAATCATCAGATTTTGTAATACCTAGGTTCCACTGCAGTAATAGAAAGGATGTCAAAATGTCAGAAAAAAGTCAGAAAGTTTTGCTCCCCCACCCCCATTCTGTTACCATTTAGTAAAAGTTAAGACACTTTAAAAATTCTAAGGTATTCATCCTAGAAGTTTACATTGTTATGAGAGAAGTTAACAAGTTTTCACAGGATCTTGGGATGGAACTTTAAAATTACACAACTACTGGAAATTCCCATATAATCATCGAGCGTAACTAAACTAGATATATTTTCTAGATCTAGATCTTGATCGCAAACAGCTGCCCTCTTACACTAGTCTTTCTAAGACCATGAGATTTGTTATTGTCTGTATTCCGATGTGCTGATTTTCCACTAAAGACTCTCGCGCGAAATGCCAACTGCATGTTGTGCGATGTGAGGAATTAAACATTACGAACTGCGATCTCGACCTCTCAACAGCTGCAAACAACAGGTCTCAGATATAAGCAGAACTCTTTCATACTTCCAGTTTCACTGTAATCATGCGGAAATTGTACGGCAAATTATTATAAACCCGTAATTGCTTTGTGGATTCAGCATAATAAAAGTCCGCAGTTAGTCGGCCAAAAGTAGGAAAGTCTGCAATTAGGTATTTTCAGCAAAATCACATGACTTAGGAAACATCGCTCACATGTGGCTTTGTTTATATGGTGTGACAGGTCTGAGAGTTTCTCACTCGTCCAGATTTGTCTGCCATGCGCAGAGCAAGTAAACAAAGCCACATGTGAGAGATGTTCACTAGGTCATGTGATTTTGATTAAAATACCTAATTAAACAGTAAAAGCAATTTTGGCAGTGAACTCATTAGTGTTTTTTTTTTTTTTCTCTCTCTCTCTCTCTACAAGCAGACCGTTGAACACATAGATCTACATTTTTTTTTTTTTTTCCAAAAAAAAAAAAAATAAACAAAAATTCAATGACATAGTTGGACAAATTCACAGTGTGCAATGTAAAACAATGTTTGTTGATTTGTTTCTTTGTTTTTGTTGTTCTTTTTTTATGTTTTTATTGTCTTTTTCTTTTCTTTTCTCTTGAATTGCTTTCTTTTTCTGTTCCTGTTCCTGTTTATAAAGTCACAATTCATTTTCAGAAAAAGGATATCCTTACCTCTTTATGCGAAATGTTCATATATTATTACATCGCCTGTGGTGCATTATTTTAAATATCTTTCAGGTTGTTTGTTGTTTGTTGGTTGTTGTTTGTTGGGTGGTGGTGGTGGTGGTGATGGTGATTGTGGTGGTGGTGGTGGTGGTGGTGGTGGTGGTGGTGGTGTTGGTGGTGGTGGTGGTGGTGGTGATAGTGGTGGTGGTGGTGGTGGTGGTGGTGATGGTGATTGTGGTGGTGGTGGTGGTGGTGGTGATGGTGATGGTGGTGGTGGTGGTGATAGTGGTAGTGATGGTGTTGATGATGGCGGTGGTGAAAGTGGCGGTGGTGGTGGTGGTGTTGGTTGTGGTAATGGGGTGATGGTGGTGGTGTTGATGGTGGTGCTGATGATGGTGATGGTGATGGTGGTGGCGATGGTGGTGGTGATGGTGATGGTGGTGGCGATGATGGTGGTGGTGATGGTGGTGGCGATGGTGGTGGTGATGGTGGTGGTGGTGGTGGTGATAGTGGTAGTGATGGTGTTGATGGTGGAGGTGGTAGTGATGGTGCTGATGGTGGTGGTGATGGTGATGGGTTGGTTTGGCTTGCATAGTGCTAAGTTGAGCCTTTCTCCTTTTTCTCGAACCAGGATAGATTTATAATTTGAAATAGGGCTCAACCGAAAAATCAGGAAATCAACCCGTAAATAGTGTTTGATTCAAAACAGATAACTAGAACTACGGTGGCAAATTTCATTAAATTAGCAGTCGATACCGCGATCTCAATTTGATTTCCTCAGTTTGCCGTCTCATGACTTTTAAAGTAGAAAAGGGGGAAAATGGATCTAAAGGTTTGAGGTTTTTGAACCCAAGATACGACAAAGACAAAATGCATTTTTTCAAGAAAGCAGCATGACGTGTCTTTCTATGAAAACACTTCGAAATGAGATAACTACAACTAAAGTGTACTCGGCAGATGATAGTGTAAAGGTTCTCGCCTCAGAAATTGGAGCTGCCTCCTTGTAACGACAAATGGACAACGCCCTCTCATAGTTATAAGATAAGGGAACGGAGGGTATATGTTAGGGGAGGGGGCGGGGGAAGAGAAATGCGGTATATTGTAATGAGAAGTAGTGCTTACAAAAAAATCTACTTCTTAGGCTTTAACTGGAGCTAGGGTTATCGGGGCACCCTTTGACAAGTAGTATACTAATCTTCTCCATCCGTCCCGGCTGCAGGCCAGCGCTTTGGTCTTCAAAAAAGCATATAAAATCGTAAGAAAACCCATAATAGGCTTATGGATTCGAAAAGCGCTGAATGAATCTATGTGAAATTTGGCACACAACATTTTTGCATATGGATCTGTGTTTCAATGTAAATAAACCCCGAAAAAAAAAGCTTATTATTTTTGACGATATTCTAAAAATGTGAAGAATTAAATAATAAACTCGCGAGGCTGTTTGATCCAAATTGTACGGTCGACAGTATGACGGATTCAAAAACACGTTTTCTTGAGTAACATTCAGTTTGATCAACCGAAATATCAACATCGAGGTGCGCACGCTTTTCCAAATACTTTAAGGCGCATGGCTGTTTTAAATAATCTCCCGCCCACGAAGGCTGTGGGTTCTCTTCTAGTTTACTTACAAAGAAGTAAAGCAGGTAAATGGATAGAAAATTATACTAATGTACACACGAAAGACACAAAGAGAGAGAGACACACCACAGTGTAGACACGCATTAACAGATTGTAGATATACTGTCAGCTGCAGTTGATCGTCATAAACATTATTGTCATCACAGAGAATAACAAAATAAACGTCATTTTCCCATATCATGTCTCCTTAAAAACAAAAATCTCCAGTAATGTTGGTCAGTTCAGCATTACCATAAAATCAATCAAACAGTAGATACACAAACAAACAAATAAACAAAACAAACACTAGCAATAATAGTATACATTTACTAAGATAAACTCATGGTTGCCAATTTTTAAGAGAGTGAGTCAGCTATAAAGCCATCAACACAATTGTCATGTATTAATTAATCACCAGTTTTAGGATGAAGGAAAATCCCAACGAAAACTCAAGAGGAGAGCATCTTCACATAATATGGCCCTTCCATTGCTAAAGGGACAGGCATAGAAACGGCCTGATTTAAAAAAAAAAAAAAAGAGGACAAACATGGAACTTGATAGAATCTGACAGCGTGAGAGAGAGAGAGAGAGAGAAAGAGAGAAAGAGAGAAAGAGAGAGAGAGAGAAAGAGAGAGAGAATGTTGCTCAATGTCTCAAAGAGGTACACACTATACATACGCACAAATATACACAAGAAAGTGGGACATTGTGGGCCTTAGGGTATTGTTTACCTCCGGTGACAGTGGGACAAGTGTTGCGGGTTCGAATCCTATCGATAAAATAGGAAAGATTAGAACTTATCGGATTTTTTTTCTTTACTCTAGCTTTTTAGGACAAAGGCGAAGATCCTGTGTGAACATTACTCACGTTATAGAACTATAATATTGGCAGTTAAAAATGGGATGAAGAGTTGGTAGACACGCCGCTGTCAAAACAAAAATTCCCAAATTCCAAATTTCTATCCATATTTTGTTTATTTTATTATTATTATTTTCTTTTTCCTCTCACCAAACTCGACGCGCTCTTAGATCCGAGAAACTCTACCTTCTTAGGACTAAAAGATTGCACACAAGATCAAAACTAATAACTGTCCTCACTTTGATGACTCTCTCTCCACTCTTCCTATTAAACAAGGCCTGTTATATTCATACCAATATTCACACCAATACTTTTCATTTACTTTTCATTTTCTTTTCACAGATTTCTGACTGCTGGAACAAAATAAAAGGACCAGAGCAAATACATCATCAGCTGAACATCTGGTCGGAGGATCAAAACTTTCACCAGTCGGGAAGACATTAAAACTATGAAAAGATGGAAAGCCTTTGCTTATTAAAAGCCATGAGCAACTTCCCGTTGTCCAATCCAAGCACAGCCATCTTGAATACCAGCATACCTTTCACAGTTGACCATTTCCTGATGAATCCTGGTACTAAAAAGAGTAACCCCTCAGTCAAACGACAGCCATCATTTGAAGAGACAGACAAAAAGCTGGGTCTTCTCACACCTTCTAAACAACGGAAAATGAATGATACAGGCGATCATCCTCAATCTAACTGTCCGGAAACAGAGCATTCCACCCAAAGTCACACACTTGTTCATGCTTCTGCAGACAATGTTTACAGTCATTTTCTAGGGGCCGAAGACTGTGAAGGTTCACAAAGACTTGTAATGAAACCAGAAGACCTGACTTTGCAGGATAACCAGACCAATTCGGACAGATTCGGCAATGGTCTAGCAAGTCCAGTTTGCACATCTTCCACGGCTTTATTTCCTGAAGCCAGTCTAAAGCCAAGAGCAGAATCTGCAACCACTGCCCGAAGTTTGAGTGCTCCAAGCTTAGGAATTCACGAGACAGGTCACGAAGTTACAGGAATATCCCAGGCCTCCAACGGTATATATGATGAGGGTGAAAGTGAAATTAAAGATATCTTGAAAAACGGCAGAGGGATTGTAGGGGTTGATAATCAGATAGCTCGATGTCGCTCGGTGCCGAGTCATGGTACGACCTCAAATATTAGCGAACAAAACAAACTTTCGTCTCTCTTTCAGGAGGACATACAACAGTTTCCCTCACACATTCATCAGCAGATTAATACACCTTCTTTCGAGAACTCATTTAACAAGAAAAGTGATAGTCCTGAGCAATATGATATCTCACCTTGTCACGATGCAAGCAACTGCGACAACAACGATATCAAGACGGTTACCGACGACGCCCCTGATAACGACAACTGTGATTCCTCCCCACTTACTCCCTCTTCCTGCTTTGTCGATATCGAAGCAGATACGCCCCCTAGTTCCCCTCTCAACCTCACAACGACGGGCTGCGACGGTCCTGGAAACTCGAATAGACATAAACATTCCACGTTTATCAACACAGATTCCATTTTACCCTCTAATGAAATATTTGATCCAACAAAGAACACGCCCTCTAGTGTCACGCAAGAAGACAGAGACTTTGACACTACCAGTCATCTCAAAAACTCTCAACCTTCTCCCGAAAAACTGAGAGAGAAATCCATAAAATTTTCCATCGACGCCATTTTGAGGCCAGATTTCGGTGCCTCTCACAACCAAATGGAACTTCCAAATCGTAAAATCCTCGAGAATTCACAGGTCATAGCAGCAAGTCCTAGAAGCTCCTCCATTCGGTCATCCCACTCGGCTTTCACCGCTGTTGACCTCAGTACAAGGTCAAGATCAGATTCTTTATCGTCCAGATCTTGCTCTTCTTCATCTCCATCTCCGCCATTGTTATCCTCATCATCATCACCTTCACCACGTCAGAAGGTGGACTTCCACCATTCTACAGTGTATGAGAAAAATTCCCCGGGACATGAGAATTTCCAGCTTCCTACAAGACTCTTTTCCGACCCCAGTAGAGACTTGGAAAATTTGTTTGCTGGAAGTTTTCCATTCATGCGGCAATTCCCCGGAAACGGGTTGGCAAAATTCCCTTTCTTATACCACTCCCAAATTAGTCCTTATTACAAAATGAATGTTGAAAAAGAACTGTTTAAACAGCAGCCAATTCCTGAGATTATAAAATCCAAAGGTGATCCAGTTTTCCAAACAGACTTCTCCAAACTGTTTGGACGTTCGTTATATCCCTTTATGAACGACCCAGTACAGCGTGTTCCGGAACCTAGGACCAAAACTCCACAAGACCACCCTGCCGCAGTACCCCATAGCAAGAACGTCCAAGGCCTTCCGTCCCATGTCTCACGTCACCAGAAGAGGTCAAGCGTACCCCATGACGTCACGCCTGTGACGAAGCCTGCCGTTGTTACCCACAGCAGTGACGTCAACCCGAGGTCATCGCGACCGAAGTCCATCAACCAGTTCAACATTGCCAGCCCAACCAAAGATAGTTCTCAAGCCAATAAAGCAGATAGCCTGAAGCAAGAGAAACCAAGCCCTCCACAGACCAAAGCTGGAGAAACCTCGGCGTCCGACAAAGCAGAAAATCCGCTTTGGCCAGCCTGGGTTTTCTGTACCCGATATTCAGACAGACCTTCCTCAGGTAAGAGGTTTTGATGCCTACTCGTATCCAACAACAGTAATCATCACCATCATTACATCCATCATTTTACATTACATCCATCATTTTACATTACATCCATCATTTTACATTACATCCATCATTTTACATTACATCCATCATTTTATAAAATATAAGAAGACTGTCTAACCGGCAACTAACTAAACAATTAAAAAAAAACAAAAAACAAGCAAGTAACATACATAAACAACTTCATCTTCATGTTGAAAATGAAAGCCAAATTTTCAAGTCAAATCGACTTTTCTTCAGGACAACTATCATTACCTGCATCATTTTGTAGGAGTGTCTTCTAAAAAACACAAAGACCGTCAACAGGTATTTAGATATTTAACAAAATGAAATATATATTGTATTTAATATATGTAAACATAAATAGATAAATGCATTATAGATAAAATAAAATGGAAAATGAAAATACGGAAAGCAAATAAATACATAAAAAAAAAGTTATAGAAAAAGAAAAAGAAAGAAAAATGCGTATAAAGAAAAAAAAAAAAAAAAAGTTTTCAAATTTTTTAACGTAGTTGGTTCTTCTTCAAGGGAGTTAAAGAGAAAATGTAGGACAATTACGTTCAGCATTATTATTTTATATTGTAGAAATGGCGTACATTCTTAGACAGGGATTGGCAACTGTTCACCAACTTAATAGGCTGAGAGAAACAAACACGAATAAAGTTTTCATGTTGGTCAAATTTTCGAATCTTTTGATTCTTCATCTCATCGAGACAACTATCATCTTTGCCATTTTATATAAATGTTTTGAAATCTGAGACGTGAATTTTGAATCGATAACAAACTTAACTTAATGCATGAAAAGAAACAAAAATTTGAAGAATTGGTAGGTTAAGAATTGAAATGACTCGGTAGAACTCGTCAATTTCTTAAATGTTATTGGTTCTTCTGAAGGGCAGACAACTTCACGACATCGTAATTTCCATCACCAACATCATTTGAGATGCGACACGATGAAATCAGGTTCTCGTCAGATTTTGAGCATCCTGGGTTATTGGTAACTCTGTGAAGATTATTCATTTCCCTTTCTGTGTGTGAAACAAATTTTTGTTGTATCTTAAGTGGCAGTTGAGATATTGGCAATTAAAGACGATGGAAATGGGAGTCACCTGTTGCTGCAGCTGATTTTTGTGAGAAAATAGCCGATCACTTTTGTAAATCCTTATTAATCTTTGTTAGCCCATACCTCTAAATTACAATCTTTGGGCTTTTACTCAGTCTATTTCAGCAAATTTAACTCTGAAATGCATTTTTTACATTGATATAGAAGATTTCTGTGGAAAAAAAAAAAAAAAACGTTAAAAATTCGTTTACTGTTGAAAAACACGTGATTTCTCCGGTCGGCTCAGTTTGACGAGCGCCTGATTTCATCTTGTCGCGTCTCATTTTTAATTTGAAAAATATTGAACACATAGATTAATAAAGAGATACCAAGGTAAATATTCTGTCCCCTGTCTCCGCCTCTCCTTTTCAGCATCCTCACCACAGATATCGGCAAAATCACATTCGTTATCGTAATGGTCATCAATATAAAATTAATATTATATTTTTAAAATTGTTATCATAATAATCATTATCAACGCCGTCTCCTTCTTCCTTTTTCTTGACATTATCATTATTATTTTCCTCTTCCTCTTCGTCATTGTGCAATCCTCTGCGTTCATACATCTGCAAGCATAACTTTCCAGAACTAACGATCCTTCTAATGACAATATCATTTAAATGTCACCGACATTCTTCAAACATGTCACTTCTAATTATCATCTTTTTCGGCACTGTACTGTAAAGTCCATCTTCCAGGTTTGAAAAAAGAAAAAAAAAAAGCAATAAAACCGTGTCTATTTGTGACATTGCCGACCTTTATGGGTCATTTTATGAGTTTACTTTTAGCGTGCCACAGATCTACTCTATCAAACACTTCGTCAGCTCCGTTCGCAGTTTAATTGTTCTATCTTCACTTTCTTGAAAATCAACGTTAAGTGCATCGATAGATTGCAATCAATTACGTTATGTACTGTGCTCCATAACTTTGAATTAAGACCCCCCCCCCCAAAAAAAAAACCACACACACACAATGTATCTGGACTACACAACACCTCACGTTATGCTTTATGTCTATTATAGGTCCTCTGATGAGAAATAAAATGTTCAAAGCACGATTTCTCAAAATGACACAAAGGTGGACATACAAACTTTACTGTGAACTGATACGACGGATTTGAAAGTTTTAGTAAGCTGTTGCCTGTCCTTGTCATTAACTTTCGCTAGCTTTATTCGACTCCCGTCTCTCATCTTGTCACGATTTTCTTTCTTTTTTTTTTTTTCTTTCTTTCTTTCTTTCTTTCTTTCTTTCTTTCTTTCTTTCTTTCTTTCTTGCTTTTTCTTTCTTTCTTTCTTTCTTTCCTTCTTTCTTTCTTTCTTGCTTTTTCTTTCTATCTTTCTTTCTTTTTCTTTCTTTATTTCTGTCTTGCTTTTTTTTTCTTTCTTTCTTTCTTTCTTTCTTTCTTTCTTTCTTTCTTTCCCCTTTAATCCAACATTTGGCATATAAATCACTCAAAAAAAGCCATGTCCCAATCGTTAACAATTTGACACTGGGATAATACTGCACAGCGCTGGAGCCCGTGCGCACAGCACGATATCGCACGGCAGCAGCGACAAAAAAAAAAAATCAAAAACGAAAACGACATTTGAAAAATACCTGCAGCAGGTACATTGACAGAACACAAGAGTGAATCCATATTATAAAATTGCGAGAAAACCCACAATAGACTTATGGACTCGTCGAGAACTGCTGAATGGATCCGTCTGAAATTTGACACACAACATTGTTGTATATGGATCTGTGTTTCTATATACATAAACCCTAAAACAGCGGATTATCTTTGACGTTGTACTACAGACGTGGTAATAATTAAATAATAAACGTGGCGAGGCTGCTGTTTCCGAACTGTACGTTCGATAGTGTGACACACGCGTTCAAGACACGTTTTCTTTGAATAATATTCAGTTTAATCAACCAAAATATTGGCATTAGGGCGCGCATGCTTGTCATACAGTTTTTTAAGTCTCAGGGCTAGAATAGTTTTTAAAATCTCCCACGGAGGCCGTGGATTCTCTTCTAGTGTTACAATATGATTGAGAAACCATGCACATAGGGAGGACGTTGGGAGGGGAGGGGGGGGGGAGCATTTTTGGGATTTTCAAGGTTTCGATCCCCCTAAAAAATATCAGAGAGAACGCTCCAAAGCAGTGGTTTGAAACAGTAACTTCAGCAAACTAAACTTCAGTTTTCTTCCATGAATGGGATAACTAAACTTCAGTTTTCTTCCATGAATGGGATAACTAAACTTCAGTTTTCTTCCATAAAAAGGGATATAATATATGATTGTTCCCCCTTGGTCTCCAAACAGATAAACAAATAATTACCTAAATACATACATGAGTGGAGGTTATGGTTTTTATAAGCTTTTCAGCCTCCTGTAGTGGTGGTTATCTCAGCTGTCCACAACCGTGGTAAAAAAAACAACATAAGACTATTGTTATGCTTGTTACTATGGGTGGTGGGATAGGTAATGAATGAATGAATGAGAAATTTCGAGAAAAATCACGTGATCGAGGATTTTCGCTCACACGCAGATTTGTTTACTTGCTCTGCGCATGGCAGACAGATCTTGACAAATGATGAGCTTTCAGCCCTGTCACATCATATAAACAAAGCCACATGTGAGTGCTGTTGCCTCGGTCATGTGACCGATCTCGAAATACCTCATTCAGAGAGAGGGCAGTGCTGCCAACTACGAAATCTTTCGTGCCAGGATGTCCAGATTCCATTTTGCTTTTTAATCTTGCCAAGAGTATTACCATTTAGATCAAAGAACTAATTAGGCATGTGACAGGGATGGAGCAACACCAATTTAAAAGTGAACAATTAGTTTTCTTAGTAAATTTTGAAAGATTCAGTTGCATTGACCTAGGTGAGAAATCACTAAAATGGATATCTCATGGTACTTTTTCTCATTTGTACTTAAACAGAGATATTTTGTAATCAGAAAGTGGCACAGTATAGTTGTTTCAGCTGCAACTATCTCATTTGATATTACAGGAAAATACAGGAAGACAACAGAACACACAGACTGGTATAAAGCACTGCGAAAAGATGCAGCCAGTCACAGAAGCTAAGAAGGAAGCCCTGCTGATCAACAAGCAGAACCTCTGCGCCAGCACTCGCGACGCCCTCAGAACTGCATGCAACAAGGCTCAGCAGTCAGTCTGCCGCTGCACAAATGACTACAGGCTAAACCTGTGCAGCAAGATCCAGTTAGCTGCTGATACGGGTAATGCGAGGGACATGTACGATGGCAGCAAGACAACAACCGGCCCCTCTGCAACCAAGACTGCACCACTGAAGAGCAAGACAGGAGGAGTCATCACGGACCAGGGCAAGCAGCTTGAACGTTGGGTGGAACACTACCTGGAGCTGTACCCAACACATAACCTGGTGACTGATGCCGCCCTAAACGCCCTACCCAGCCTCACAGTCATGGAGGATTTAGATACCCTACCTACAGAGGAGGAACTCAGTAAAGCCATAGACTGCTTGTCTTGTGTGAAGGCTCCTGGGAAAGACAGCATCCCCCCAGAAGTCTTGAAGAGCAACAAGTTGACACTGCTGCAGCACCTCCATGAGATCCTGTGCCTCTGCTGGGAGAAAGGCCACATCCCACAAGACATGCATGACGCAAACATCGTCACTCTCTACAAGAACAAGGGAGGCTGCAGTGATTGTATAATAACTACCAAGGTATCTCCCTCCTCAGCGTTGTAGAGAAGGTCTTTGCCCACATCGTCCTTACCCATCTTGCTTCCTGGGTGTACCCAGAGTCACAGTGTGGTTTCAGGGCTGGCCAATCTACAGTGGACATGATCTTCTCAGTATGCCAGCTGCAGGAGAAGTATCGAGAGCAGCAGGAGCCACTGTACATCGCTTTCATTGACCTGACAAAAGCCTTCGACCTGGTCAGCAGAAATAGACTCTTCACATCTTGCAGGGGATCAGATGCCTCCCAAAAGTACTCCAGATGGTGACTTCCTTCCATGAGAACATGCACAGTATAGTCTGTTTCAACGGTGGCACATCTGAGACCTTCCCTGTGAGCAGCGGTGTGAAGCAAGGCTGCGTCCTGGCACCAACGCAGTTTGGGATCTTCTTCTCAATGCCCCTGTGGTATGCTTTTCCGGACTGCAAGGAAGGCATATTCATCAGCACCAGATCGGATGGGAAGCTACTTAACATCACCCCAGTGCGTGCCAGGACAAAGGTTAGGGAGGTCCTCATCAGAGAGGTTCGCAGACGACACGGCACTGACATCTCACACTGAGGCTGGTCTACAGGAGCTAGTCAGTCGCCTGTCCCATGCCTGTAAGGAATTCGGAGTGACCATCTGTCTAAAGAAGAGTAATATCCTAGCCCAGGGCACAGACACAGTGCCGGACATCACCATCGACAACACACATCTCAAGGTTGTGGAAACTTTCACGTTCCTGGGATCCACCGTTGCCAGCTTTCTCTCCCTGGACACAGAGATATCCAGCAGGATTGGGAAAGGCGCCTCAGTCATGTCCAAGCTGAATAAGCGTGTTTGTAGCAACAGCCAGCTAATAGTGAACACAAAGCAACGGGTCTACCAGGCCTGCATACTCAGCTCTTTGCTGTATGGGAGCGAGTCTTGGACTACATAGGCCGGCCAGGAGAAGCAGCTCAACAGCTTCCATCTACGCTGCCTCAGTCGCCTCCTTCAGATCAAGTGGCAAGACCAGGTGACAAATACATGAGATGTACGGAGGCCAATGACGAAAGAAAGTAATCCAGTTTTAATATAGTAGCAAACAGTTTAAAGCTATGTTAACAGAGTATGTCCAGACTCTTTTTTGCTTTTTAATCTTGCCAAGAGTGTTATCATTTAGATCAAAGAACTGATTAGGTACATGACAGGGATGGAGCAACACTAATTTAAAAGTGAACAATTAATTTTCTTTGTAAATTTTAAAAGATTAAGTTGCATTGACTTTGGATGAGAAATCACCAGAATGGATAGCTCATGGTACTTTTTCTCATTTGTACTGTAACTTAGATATTTTGTAATCAGAAAGTGGTACAGTATAGTTGTTTCAGCTGCAACTATCTCATTTGATATTACAGGAAAATACAAGGAAGAAAAGAGAACAAATGTAAGACTCAGCAGGTTGGTAAAAATGGCTTCCATTCTTTTTTTCTTTTTTTTTTTTTTTTTCAGGTTTAGCTGTCATTTGCGTCAGTATTTTAAGTTTTAGATCTGAATATTAAAACAAGAGTCTGCATCTAAGAACCCATTGCCTAGGAGCCTGATCCGCCCAAGAACTCGCCTTTTCTGCAAAACAATTTACCCCTCTAAGAATCCGCTCCCAAATAAAAAAATCCACTTAGGGACCTGGTGTCAGGCCAAGACACGCAAGTACTTATGGTATAATTTCAGATCATGTTGTTCACTTGAGAGAAACTCACAGTGCTAGATATGCAGTAGAATGGGCATTGGGGTGGAGAAAACATATAGACAAAGGAGTGGAATTGATGGTTGATGTATGACTGTATAATCAGGCCACATTATGGACTAACCTGTAGCCTAAGCATTTCTTTGTTTATCAGCACATGGGACAGCATTTGTGATTGGCTCTGTGGATATGGAGGTGTAACGTTTAGCCTTTTGGTCAGTTGTTTTGCTTCTTCAGTTGGTCTGTAAACATTTGAGTCACTCGTGGCGCATGCAATATGTAGGATGGCAAAGCAATATCATGTTTTCATTCAACAACAACCGTAAGGAAAACTCACTGGGCGTTTAAATGCTGGCCATTATTGATTATTGGTGTAATTATAAGCTAAGAAAGGTCAGGAATTGTTAGATATAATTACAACATGTACAGGGGGGAAAAAGCTGTACTTATTCACATAGATTAATTTTTAACTAACGGTAATGGAGCGATCAACTAATCACAGTAGTGAAGACAATTTGTGGGGTCCCGCTTTTTTTTTTTGTATCCCGGCAACCAAGTTCTTAGGTGGAGACCACTGTACTGTAAATTATTCAAACCGGGAATTGGATCAGCTGCACTGAAGTAGATTTCATGTCCCATATATTTCCCACTTTCAGCTTGGCACAGACATGCTTTGAGTTGTTTGGTTTTGTATTGACTGCAGCTCTCTCACTTCATATTGCAGGACGTGCAGAAAGGAGAGAACTGAACTTGATGCAGATCATCTTGGGAAAGATGGCAGAAAAGTTCAAGAACAGCCAGTGAGGACCCTCTTGGGAGCCAGCGACAGTGTATTGTGAAAAGATCATCTTAGGGGACAGCACCGTTGCCCAAGAACAGCAAACAAAGAACCTTAGAACAACTGACAGCATTTTATGAACTGTAAATCAAAATTACTTCTGGAGGACATCTTACCATGTGATATCCGCAAATGACAAATCTACAAGAGATCAGTATCAAGATTCCAAGACAGCAAGCAGTTATCGTCTGGGGAAAACATCTCTACCATGAGGCAGCATGTGTGTGTGTGTAAAAGTGGAAATGATGTATTTACTTATGTCATCTATAACTAAATGTTGTAATTTTTTTATTTGTGAACATATGTTTCTCTGTAAGTAAAAAAAAACTAGAACTGTAGATTTATGAGCAAAGCTATGTCAGCTCTTGTTAACTGATGCAACATTCTTTGTTGTGTTGTGTGTGTGTGTAGCAATGGAAATGTAGATTATGAGCAAAGCTATGTCAGCTCTTATTTTTGATGATGGAATATTTTTTTGTGTATTTTTGTGTTTATATGTGTGAAGAAATGAAAATGTAGATTATGAGCAGTGATTTATTAGCTCCTGTTAAATGATGGGATATTTTGTTTTGTCTATAGGTGTATTTGTATGTGTGTACAACTGGAAATGTAGATTATGAGCAATGACTTGTCAGCTTCTGTTAAATGATTGAATATTTTGTTTGTGTATATGTGGAAAAAGAAAGCAGTTATTATATGTGCATACTTATGCTATCAAATGCTGAATGATGTGATCATTTTTTTCTTGTGAGTATGTGTGTGTTTAGATATTTATGTGAACTCTGAAATGAAACTATTGTTGTTATTGTTGAAAAAGAAATACAATGTATAGTGATAGGCCTGTATATAAATACCTGTGTTATCATTTTAGAAATGTTATATTCTGTAATATTATGTTTGTGTCTGTATGTTTTTATGGAAATGGCAATTTTTATTTATGTCGGTAATGATGCTATCTTTGTGACATTATATAATCATATTTTGATATTTGTATATGTAATTTTTTTGTGTGCAGTGTGCTTGGGGTGTAATTGTTTGCATGGTGCAGCTGGATGAACTAACCAATTCTTGATTAACCATTCAACTAAACCAACCAACTAAATCAACCAACCAACCAACCAACTAAACCAACCAACTAAACCAGCCAACCAACCAACCAACCAACTAACTAAATCAACCAGCTAAACCAACCAATAAAACCAACCAGCTAAACCAACCAATTAATAAACCAGTTAACCTTTCATTTTGTATTGATGATGTTTCTGTTAAATTTTGGCATTTTTGTGATATGTATGGATGTGTGTGTATGTGTGCAAATGTGTTTGATGATGTTTGTAATTGTTTGCATGGTGCAGCTGGATGAACTAACAATTCTTGATTAACCATTCAACTAAACCAACCAACCAACCAACCAACCAACCAACCAACCAACCAACCAACCAACCAACCAACCTACCAACTAACCAACCAACTAAACCAACCAACTAAACCAGCCAACCAACCAACCAACCAACTAACCAACTAACCAACCAACTAAATCAACCAGCTAAACCAACCAACAAAATCAACCAGCTAAACCAACCAACAAAACCAACCAGCTAATCCAACCAGTTAAACTTTCCTTTTGTATTTGTCATTTTTTATGAGGTGATCTGTTTTTTTTTTTATGTGTGTTTCTTTGTCAGTATGTGTGGGAATAAAAAGCAGATGTTACATGTGGGTACCTATACCATCTCCTTTTTTCTTGTGAGTGTGTGTGTTTAGATATTTATTGTGAAATTTGTGTTCGAGCATATAGATATGGAACTATAGATATATATGCATACCTGTGTTATCTTTTTTGTAAATGTCATATTTTGCAATATTTTATTTATGTATGTTTGTTACATGCCTATTTGGAAATAGCATTATTGTGGAATAATGTAAAGATCGTGGTCCAAGGAATGTCTCATATATATTAAAATATGATATTATCAGTATGAAAGTAAACTTAATTGGAGGCCTTCATTACAAACAAACAAAACAAAACAAAAAAAAGAAAAGAAACCAAAACAAAAAAACAAAAACAAAAAAAAAAACCCTGAAAGGCAGGGGTGAGATAGGGGATGATGTCTTATGTAATGGTCCTGCCTTTCAACTCTCTGTTATGTTCTAGTCATTGAATGAATGAATTTATGTCACTTTTGCTGTAGAATTTGAGCAAAGCTGTCTCTGCTCCTATTAAATGATGAAATATTTTGTTTTATGTGCATATCTGTCTGTGAAGAAATCAAAATGTAGATTATGAGCAAAGATTTGTCAGCTCCTTTTAAATGCTGGGATATTTTATTTCTAAGTATGAAGAAATGGAAATGTAGATTTTCAGTAAAAGATTTATCAGTTCCTGTTGAATGATGAAATATTTTGTTTGTGTGTGTGTGTGTTTGTATATGTGCACAATTGGAAATTTGAACAAAGCAGTCTACTCCTGTTGAATGATTGAATATTGTGTTTTGCATATTAGTGTCAAAATCTACATGTAGAGTATAAACAAAGTATTTGTAAATCTATTTAAATGCTGGGGTATTTTGATTTGTGTTTTTGTATGTTTGCAGAGATGAAAATGTAGATTATGAGCAAAGCTATGTCAGCTCCTATAAAATGATGAAAGATTTTGTTTGCAGTTATATGTGTCTCATTTATATTAAAATGTAATGTCATCAGTGTCAATTATTTGAATGAAAATAAACTTAACTGGAGGTCTCCATTAAAAAAAAAAAAAAAGTACAAACAAACACACCCAAAAAAAAGAAAAAAAAAAAGAAAAAAAGACAAAAAGAAAGGCAGGGGTGGGGTAGGGGATCATGTCTTATGTAATGGTCCTGCCTTTCACATCCCTGTAAAGTTGTAGTCCTTGAATGAACCAACTGAGCTCCTGTTAAATGGTGGAATATTTTGTTTTTCGTGCATATGTCTTTATATGTGTGAAGAAATCAAAATGTAGATTATGAGCAAAGCTATGTCTGCTCCTGTTAAATGATTGAATTTTTTGTTTTGTGTATTTGTGTGTTTGTATTTGTGTCAAAATCTAAATGTAGATTATAAGGAAAGTAATGTCAAATCTATTTAAATGCTGGAATATTTTTTTGAGTGTATTTGTGTATGTGAAGAAATCAAAATTTATAGATTATGAGCAAAGCTATGTCAGCTCCCTTTACATGATGGGGTATTTTGTTTTGTGTATATATGTTTGTTAGTGTGTGGAAATGGAAATGTAAGTTATGAGGAAAGATTTATCAGCTCCTATTAAATGATGAAATATTTTGTTTGTGTATGTGTGTGTTTGTGTATGTGTGCAATTGAAAAAATAGGTTATGATCAAAGCTATGTCAGCTCTTGTTAAATGATGGATTATTTTGCGTGTATATGTATATTTTTGTACGTCTATGGAAATGGAAACGTATATTGTGAGCAAAGTTATGTCAGCTCCTGTTAAATGATGAAATATTTTGTTTGTGTATATATGTGTTTG
Source organism: Peronia verruculata (assembly GCA_038406235.1). Lineage (NCBI taxonomy): Eukaryota > Metazoa > Mollusca > Gastropoda > Systellommatophora > Onchidiidae > Peronia > Peronia verruculata. The sequence goes on along the minus strand of JBCAUA010155764.1, from coordinate 1,767 downwards.
TATGTGTGTAGAAATGGAACTGTAGGTTATGAGCAACAATTTGTCAGCTCATTAAATGATGAAATATTTTGTTTGCAGATATGTGTATCCCATATATTATTATATTAATACATAATATTATCAGTATCAAATAATTGAATGAAAATAAACAGCTGGAGACCTCCATTTAAAAAAAAAACAAAAAAACTGAAAGGCAGGGGTGGGGTAGGGGATGATGTCTTATATAATGGTCCTGCCTTTCAACTCCCTGTAAAGTTCTAGTAACAGAATGAATGGCATGTTAAATGGATGAATATTTTTTTATTTTTTTTTTGTGCATATGTATCTTTGTATGTTTGAATAAATCCAGATGTAGATTGTGGGCAAAGATTTATCAGCACTTGTTAGATTATGAAATATTTTGTTTGTGTGTTTGTGTTTCTATATGTATATGTGTACGTATGTGTTTGTATATGTGTATAACTGGAAATTTAGAATATGAGCAAAGATATGTCTGCTCCATTTAATGACTGAATGTTTTGTTTGTGTATTTTTGTGTCAAAATCTCAATGTAGATTATAAGCAAAATAATGTCAAATCTGTTCAAATGCTGGAATATTTTGATTTGTGTGTTTGTATGTACGTATATAGAAATTGAAATGTAGATTAGGAGCAAAGTTATGTCTGCTCCTATTACATGATGAAATATTTTGTTGGTGTATATGTCCCATATAAAAATATAATATCAGTGTCAAGTAAATGAATGAAAGTAAACTTATATGGAGGTCTCCATTAAAAAAAAAACAAAAACAAAACAAAACAAAAAAAAAGCACAAAAACAAAACCACAAAAACAAAAACAAAAAAACTGAAAGGCAGGGGTGGGGTAGGGGATGATGTCTTATGTAATGGTCTTGCCTTTCACTTCCTTGCAAAGTTCTAGTCATTGAATGAACCAACTTATGCCACTTTTGTTGCTGTAAAATTTGAGCAAAGCCATGTTTGCTCCTATTGAATGATGAAATACAGCTGTATTTTGTTTTATGTGCATATGTGTGATTATATGTGTGAAGAAATCAAAAAAGTAGATTATGTGCAAAGCTATATCAGCTCCTTTTCAATGATGGAATATTTTTTTGTGTATATTTGTGTGTTTGTTTGTGTGAAGGAATGAAAACGTAGATTATGAGCAACAATTTGTCTGCTCCTGTTAAATGATGGAATATTTTGTTTTGTCTATAGGTGTTTTTGTATGTGTGTACAACTGGAAATGTAGATTATTAGAAAACCTGTGTCAGCTCCTGTTAAATGATGAATCTTTTGTTTGTGTATATGTGGAGAAAGCAGTTATTATATGTGCTTACCTATGCTATCAAATGCTAAATGATGTAATCATTTTTTTTTTCTTGTGAGTATGTGTGTGTTTAGATATTTATGTGAACTCTGAAATGAAAATTTTGTAGTTTGTAATAGTTGAAATAGAAACATAATGATATATATGAGTACCTGGTGTTATCGTTTTAGAAATGTTATTTTTTATATGTTTTTAGGAAAATGGCAATATTTATTTATGTTGATAATGATGCTATGTTTGTGACATTATGTAATCATATTTTGATATTTGTATATGTAGATTTATGTGAGTTTCATGCATGTGCTTGGGGTGTAATAGTTTGCATGGTGTGGTTGGCTTTGACTGTGTCCTTGTAGCGCTTTTTTGGGGCGACCATGGTTTCTCTTTCCACATACATACATATCACAAAAATGCAAAAATTTAACAGAGGCATCA
>JBCAUA010155653.1:0-22220 GCA_038406235.1 Peronia verruculata | reverse complement strand
CTTCTCCCATTGTCTTTTTCAACTGAGTTTAGAAATAATCATGGAAGTGAAAGGGGGGGGGGGGGAGAAGGGCATTCTATATGTATTGATATGATCTTTTTTGTGTTGTTGTTTCTTTTTGTTCATCATGCTTAATAGTGTGGCATTATGAATATGATGTAGCTAGATCTACACCATTTTCATACAGATCTAGTGTTTATTGATTAATGTCATCTCGATCACATCACATTGTGACAACTGACATGCTAAACTACACAACATCAATAAATAAACAACAAAAAAGTTTCTTAATCATTTGAAACATTCAGACAACACCAGTACAGTCATAATCATATTGACAGTAATTAATCTAGATCTACATCATTTTGTCCCTGCAAATAGTTATCAGTCATATCCATGCTGCTGTATAAATTGGAAGACAGTAGTCGATATGTGGTCACTGTAGTAGGCTAATTAGATCAGGACCACAAAAAGAAGATAGTTATGTTCTATATATACGTCTTTCAACGTCCTGATCCTCCTAGATTTGATTGTTCTTTCTGGACCTGGAGATCTGTCCACCTGCGTAAGCTACAGAGCGTCTAGATTTGGATGTGGATAAGATCTAGATCTAAAGAGTTTTGAATTGCAGCGTTTGTAAGATCTCTCGAGAGATCTCTAGACTAAATCTAGAGTCTATCTAGATCTAGATCAGATCTAGTCCAAAACTAGAGAGACAATCAATGACGGAATATAAGATCTAGTTCTAGATATATATTGATTGATTGGTGGTCTAGGTCTAGATTTAATTATGTATTTTTTTAGATATATAGATTTTATATATAGGCCTAGATATAGAGTTAGCGGGGCTTGTGAAATAGTTTTTGTTGAAAAACTGAAGTCCAGTTTATCATCTGGATTTAGAATCTTGATCAACCAGTTTCTGACACACAGGCAGCTTGACTACTAGAGTTGAGCTCAAGCAGAGCAAGTGATTGCCTTCACAAAAATTACTTTCCACAAGAAATTGGCAATCATCATATTCTTCATTTCATTTGCTTGTGATTCTGTGATATTAATATCATTGTATTAATTATTGAACCATTCACTGCTAACAACAGTGCAAGGTATGTCCAAAAAGCAGTCTCTCATGTGTGAGAAGATATGTACAGGATACATCAACTTTCAGCTCACTACCGCCTTTTCCCCTAACCAGTGTTCTGACCACTGACCAGCATATCACATCTGCAGAATCTTGCCTGACACCACAAGCTCATGACCTAGCAATGATAGCCCAAGTCAGGTGTATAATCTGCTTATGCATACAACCTTGAATAACAGCAGTGCTTCTAGTTGTCTTAGAGTAGAGGGCTGGTGGTGGTTGGCTCACCCTTACAGAGCAGGATCTAGATTTAGAGATATCTTACATAGATAAAGGGTAACAGTGGATAACTTAATTTGAAGTAAAAATTATGGTCTCTTGCAATTGACTCATGTTTATGTCATGAAAACTCTAAAAATTTATAAGTGTTTTTTAATGTCAACTCATAGAATAAAACGGCAGTGTTGTTTGCCCTTTGGCAGTCAAAGATAACCATGGACTTCATTTCTAGGTCGTAGGCCTGGGACGATACATCCGAAGATAGGTGTTGAGGCCGATCCGGGTGTGGAATCATCTGTGACACCCTTGGATGGGGGCTGTGTCAGGGGCACTGGCTGCGAAGGCTTTACAAAGCTTGTTCTTCTGTTCCATTGTCTTGGTTAATGGCTGTAAGCTAGTGGTGATTCAAACCTCTGCCCGAAGGTTGTAAAGTAGTCAGTAAAATTTCCAAGAAGTTGATTTGAGTTCTCTCACTACTAAATATAATAAAGCTAGATTGTGGACAAACTCCTCAAATTGGAAAGCCCAGACTACCACTGAATTTTGTGCTATCAGTATCACTGTATAAGGATGGCTTTACCCTGGTCTAATTATTTCCCTTTTGCGAGACTCAAAGATTATTTAACAAATTCGGGGAAATAGGCAAAAACCCACTCCTTGTGGCTTTTACTTTAAGTGAAGAATTTATGATGTAATGGGAAATTCTTTTATTGAAATTTGTTTTCCCTGACTGAGATGTCAAACATGTATTCTAAAGTGCTTTTTTTTTTTTTTGCTTTTTTTCTTTGCAGTGCTTGATCTACAGTCCTCATTTTTGGCTACAGTAATTGCATTTATACATGTGTAATTTGACCCACTTTAGGTGACCTATATCATTTCTTAATGAGACCATCATCTTATGAATACAGTTCTACCTACCCCACCTTGCTTGGCTTTAGTGCTTGATCAGTTTGGCCAGAATTAGAACAAAATTCATTTTCTTAAATGAAAATTTGGAATTTAGAAATTTTGCCTCATCTGATTTTAACTGCCAAGGATTCGCTAACTCTGACTGTGTCTAATGTACAGTGTCCGCTCATATCCAAGAAGATAAGATGTCAGGCCTCCTTATCCAAGAAGCTAGGGGACTGTTGAATTTCAGAGAAAAATCAGGCTCCAGTAGAATCTTTTCCATTCCCAGTTTTCTCTTACATTTGTCAGCCACCTGTAAATGGCTAAAATAGATCTCAAACCTCTGATAGGATTAGAATAACCCACAACACTGTCAGTGAGAAACAGACTTCTTATTCTTCAGCCATGTACCATCCTTATCATACATGCAATTTCAATTAGCAGGCCACATTTATAAGTGTGCTGCTCATCCTGATCCTGACATTTCATTTAGTCAGTTGTAGGTTGCTTGTATAATTAGAAAAAAAAAAATAGGCCACTGCTGAACCCAATTCCAAAAGCTGGCTACTTGTAGTCTGTCACATGTTGTCAGTGCACAGTATTTCCCAGAACATCTAATATCCCACAATTTTTTTTTTTCACAGCAACAATATGTAAATTAGGGCAACATATGGGGGCTCTCTGGTCTAGGTTTAGTCAGAGCAGAACAGACTCTGAAACTTGAAACTGTATACTGTGATATAACCTTGCTCCAGCCATATTATTATGTTACATGTACATTTCAGTAATTGGTGACTGATCAGTCGTAAATTGAGTGCTATTTTAATAAGGTCAGGTTTAGAAACAAACATAGCCTCTCAGTTTTATGTCTTATAATATGTATCTTACCATGCCTTGCTGTAACCAACCACAAAAGAATAACTTTACATTTCATACCCCTTTTAGCTACGTATATAAAATCTGAAAAATTGAAGAAAAAAAAAAAAAAAGTTCTCACATAATAAAGTTTTTGTCAAGAATTAATAAATCCTGTGGTATCCATTGAAGCACCAGCTGACCAGTCATCAAATTTGTCTAATTCTTTCTTTTGTAATTGGAGGGCAATGGTAAGTATAATGGTCACCTGTCTTTGAAAGGTATTATAAATGAAAGTGTTGTAATCTGTGGATTGAGGGGGGAGGGGGGGGTGAGGGAAGGGGGGAGGAGCTGTGTACTTTCAGATTGTCACATATTTACTGGATGTTGTTGAAGAATTCTTTGAGAAAGTTGTGAAACAAATTTGCTGTTTGTGTATAAGGCTTAACTTTATGGCACAGATGAATCTGCAAAGTCATGTTGTCGTGGCCAAGATCAGGCTGCTTGCTTTTCTGCCTGCTCTGGTGAGAAGTGACAAAGCCTGTAGCTGAAATAGAATAAATCACTGTTATGGTATTATCTGTTGGTTAATAGACAGATATTGGCTACACTGTAGAAGATTGTCCATGTGATAAAATTTCAAGAATATGCACGTATACTCTGTTATAATAAGTGTTGTTCAGTATTCATCAGTCTCCCTTTCTTTCTTTTTTTTTTTTATTTTTTTTTATTTTTTCTTTTAAGCCCTATAATGTAGTCAGTAATGTGGAATGCAAGTATTCAAAACATAATTTGTGATTCACCTTTGAAACTCAGGATGCTGCACTGGTATTTTAGCATAGGAGATTTAAGCAGTATATCCTGTTTCAGATGATTCAGGCCAACAATTCGGACACTGAAAACTATTTTCTGATCTAGCTAACTCTTGTGATAGTATCGGAGCAAGATGCCAAGGGAGCCAAGTCCTGATTGACAGTGGTCCAGGGTATCTGTTGAATGACCATAGATTAAAGACAATATCCACTTTTTGTTAGTTTTTTTTTTTTGTGTGTGTGTGTGCAGAAAAGGCTGAAAACAAAACCCCAAAATCTTTTTTTTTTATTAGCAAAGACCTTAAGGAAAACCTGGGTAACACATATTTGTTCTATGTGCCATCATCTCATTATTCCCTTCGGAATATCTGGATTTTGTTCATTTTTATGGCAGCTTTTGTACTGTATGTATTCATGTTAGTATATATGTACTGTTTGGGGTATAAGTTTCATTTTGGCATTACTCAATCTTGGTCAGTTATTTTAGAGCACAGGTATTACAATATTACTGTCTTTTTTTTTTTTTTCCAGCTGTTAAGATATTTTATTAGCTGAATATTAAATACAATTATGATATGATATTTGTCCTCAGTATTTTCTGTGACATCTGAAAAACAAGCATTACTTAGAGAGTTGAAATGTCATATTACAAGTACTTGATTTGCAAGTATTTTTGCATTTCTTTCATGCTGACCATTTTGACAGGAGACTTTGAAGGAACAGTGTAAATCTTTTGAGTTATATTCAAGAGAGAAAGATTATGTTGATTTTAAAAAAAGAGAAAAAAATAACAAAGAAAAATAGGTTTAGTGATAATAAAAAATACTACTTTTTTTCGCTTAATATATGTCTGTCTAGAATGTAAATGGCCAGTTGTCGACAGATCATCATCAGAACTGTTTTCATATAAAGAACTTCACTATTAAAATTGTACTTTCTGGCACTTTTAAACATTGGGAACATTTCCCACAGTCTGCTTTAATTACTTTTATATACGGCTTCCTATAATTTGATGAGCATATCAGTTTAAGAATTTTTAAAATTCTTATGAAACTTTTGATTTGGTCATCTAACCATGTAAATGAGTCCTATTTTTATGGATGGGATGTGTATCTGCCTGTTGAAATCATTCGTGGAATTCCATGAGAGATGACATTGACAAATAGGACGATATTACTATTTTGCATTTTCATCTTAATCATTTCAGACATGGAGTAATTATTTCGAACAGATTTCACTTAAGAGACAACCCATTCCGGCCATGGGGACCTTCATGGGCCATGTCGTCCCGGGCACTTTCTTCTTTCTTTTCGGTCTCTGGTATGTCGTGCAGATTTATCGTCGCTATTACACCTGCTTACAGAGACGGGCACAGTTTGTTTCAACACATACATTCCAGTGTGATTGCCTTTGTGGGCGGCTCCAGAATCTTCCAGTAGAGTCCTTTGTCAAGTTACTGTTTGTCATTATCGGCGTCTCGGGTGAGATCATCACAGCTTTTGACGACAGCGGAAATTTTTATGCCACTGGCAATGGGCAGCATGCAACCATGTTTTTCTTCTTTGGCCTATCAGGAATCATGGACATTTTGATGTTCTACCGAGTGCCTCTGCCGTCTGATTTGGATTACGTGTTTTCCACAGTTGCCTTTTTTATAGAATGGTTGTTGTTTACTTTTCACCTCCATGGGAGAACAGAGCTGGACATTCTGGTCCACAAGCTGCTCATTTATGCCGTATTCCTCAACATGCTGGCTGTAATGGTGGAGATGAAATACAGGCAGTATGTATTGTCCCCATTGGCTCGAGCCTTTTTCTTCATTCTGCAAGGCACTTGGTTCTGGCAGGTATGACAGCTTTTGCCATTTGCAGAAGGTCATTTTAGTAATACTGATTTATATTAGAGGAGACCGATAACATGTATAGAGTTAGGTTTAGAAAAAGCAAGGGAATGACTTTCACACAAGCTCAGTCCTGCCAAGACTATGAAGCAAATCTTTTTTTTAAAAACAGAAAAATATGAAATTTGGATTTTGTGGGGCTAAGTGTGAGTAAAATCTTTATCCTAATTGTAAAGTAATGAAGTTCGTAGCAGGCTATGCATAATTGTGTCTCATGTTGGCTAGAAAATCTTCCTATATAAAAAGTGAAGATTCAAGTAACCTATAGATTGGTATTCTGGTTTTAAATGGATGAATTGAGAATAGGGCTTGGGATGCATTCTGATGATTTTGGAATTACTTTCTTTACAGCATTTTGAGCAGGTATTAACCATTAACCTTACTTGTATGTCTTGAAAGCATGTCCCCCCCCCCCCCCCTTTTTATTTTTGGTACTTATATTGCCAAGACATTAAAGTTAGACTTGGGAGTAGATGAACCTGCTTCTGTAAAACATTTATATAGTTACAGTCTAGTCTACAGTTTTTCCAACAATACAATTTAATGTCCAGTAATATAAACACCTTGCCTGAGATAAACTTTCACTTGACAACATAAGTATTCTTTGTGTTAAATGGTTGTCAAAAATGCATTGTCTAAGATACAACACCATAACAACAAGTATTACTTATAATATTAATAATAATATTATTATTTTTTTTTTTCAAGTAAGCTGTGAGTCCTAAAGATACACATTCTCTGAATTTTTAATTTGTTGGATATTTGCTCTCCCTTCAATGGTTCAAAGTATAGCAGTAAATCTTTACTGTGACATTATTTTCCTTTTTTTTTTTTTTTTCACAGGTTGGATTTATTCTGTACAACCCACTCTCTGATAGCAAATGGAAACCTGATGACCATGATGAAATGCTGGTGGTAACAATGATATTTACATGGCACTGTGCTGTGGATCTACTATTAATGCTGTTTATCGGAGCTGTCATTGCAGTAGTGTACAAACGAAGAGGCATATTGGTGCCTGCAGATGAAGGTGGTATATCACTCGCTTTAGTCAGATTAAAAGTCTTTTCATCTGTTCAAATGAATGTTGCAAGTGTTCCTCTAGTCCAAAGTTTGTCTATTGATCTTTTTCTCTGTCTATCAACCCACCAGCTCATCCATCCATCCATCCATCCATCCATCCATCCATCCATCCACCCATCCATCCATGCATTCTTCCATCCATCCATCCATCCATCCATCCATCCATTGATTATTTTATTAATTTGTAACTATTTCTGGATTTTTTTTTTTTTCCCCTTATTGCGTCTGATTTTGGCTTTTGGATGACTTTTTTTTTTGTACATAATTATTACTCTTAATGTCAAATATATACTTTGTATAGCTTTTGTTTGGCGAAGCTGAACCTAAAAAAAACAAAAACAAAAAAAAAACTGAAATGATACAGATTTTGTAACAAATTTGTATCGTTTGGCAGCTCTCCTTTGCTGCTCTTTACTCAGTCATATTCAATTCCTTTTGTCACTGAAAACATTGTGGAAGTACAAAATGTAATCCATCTTTCACTACAGTGTGTCCAGTTAATGCCAGCACACTATTTTAATTAAAAACACTCAGACAAACATACTCTTGTTTGAAGAATGATCGAGAGAGTGGATTGGAATTCTATATTGGTTTATTTCTTTATCGATAACCATACTACAAATTAATGCAATGAAAAAATATTCACAAAGTTTTTAAATGTAAAATGTTCTCTGAGCTGTTCAGAAATCAGAAACTCCTGACATTTTTTATCATTTTGAAAAGTCCTATCTGCAGTCTTTTGTATTAATTTTCAGATGAGATGCCATTGACTAGTCTGCTGCAACACAGGAGCAATGGTCAGACCATTGTGCGGCTGGGTAGTGAAGATGACGAGAGTGATATAGAATTTCAGAGGCCTGTCAGATAGGAAGCAGCATTACAGTTCAGACGGTTCGAGAACCTGGTGAAGTAAATCACAATGGTTTTGTTGGATATATCCTTGAATATCCAGTAGATTCTAGACAGCCTCACAGTGGTAACATGGTTCCAGAACTTGACGATGAAAACGATGGCAAATATGCTGAGTAGCAGTGATTTTTCAGACAAGAACTAGGTTTTCATTTCATTTTCAAGATGGTTCGTGAATCTTATATCCATTTTTTACTTTGCACAGACGCTTTTTTTCTTACCTTTCATCATCTCGAGAGAGATGTTATTTTCCCACACATGACCATCCAGTAAGTGGCTTTATCAATGCAAATCTAATCCATTCATATCTTAAACTTTATTATGTAACTGTATCAGTATTGTGTTGCATGAAATGGTTGCTCTTCTTTTTCCTTCTGTTTGTATGTTTGTTTGTTTTTGTTTTTTGTTTTCGCTTTTTTTGTTTTGTTTTTTTGTTTCACTTTTTTTGTTTGTTTGTTTGAACTTTCATTTATATATTATTATATAGTGTATAGCATTATCAATTTGTATTTGGGCCAGTGCAGTAACATACTGTTTGTGAGTCGCAGGGAAGACCTGACTTCCCAGAGCTCTAATAATTAAATGAATCAAATTATCACCACATAATGAGTCAAATCAGCACTCAATCAAACCATGACACAAATTCAAATAAATTCTCGCTAGAGAGATAAACAATACCACAATCAGTCAATCAAAGATCACACAGACAGTCAGATTGTTATATTGTCATTGAAGCGTAAAGCCTAGTCAGTCAAACACAAACTTGGCCAAATGATGATAGTGTTAATTAAATCCATGCACAGTTAATGATGCCATCACGTAATTGATCAGCCCATTGTGTTACATGTATCAATAAAACTATCACATAATCAGCTCAATACATAGTCAATCAAAGCATCATCAATTTGCCTTAGTTTACTACAGATCCCATAGTTTGTGTGTTCTGTATGGAATACCATTACCCCACTTCAGAGTATATTAGGAGCTTAGATACATTCAAAGGTGCAGTGCCTGAGCACAGAACTACAGTGTAAGGTTCTTTGTTATCAGAATATTTTTTGAACTTCCTGTCATTTCTGAATATGAGAAGACAAACTGTAGGTCTCATTTCAACAGGTTTTGATTTAAAAATTTGCTCTTCTAAGTTTTTTTTTTTTTTTCAATATTATCTTTTCCCTGTGAAATTTGACTTGGCTCAGCGTTTGAGTTGTTTCTGTGTATTGAACTAAGCATACAAATGAGTAGCCAAAGATAGCATTGAACGTGTCCTTTTTTTCTCTGTCCCAATTGTAGTGCAAGTTTTTAAAATTCATGCCATAAATATCCATTTTTATTCTGTTTTGCCTTTCACCCACCTGCAGATGGCTGTCTTGAAAATGTATTCCCTTAATTAAATAGCCATGGATCATATGGCTTTGAAACATGTTTATCTGATATTGCCATAGGATTGAATTTCATTGTATACACTTGTTTTGATGCTCTTAACAGTGTAGATCTTGTTTTGATGTGTTGATCTTTCTGAATCTCCATTGTTATTTTACTTTTGCTAATTTACGAACTGTGATTAAGAGTGAATGCTTGAGTATTGAAGGTCAGTGGCGGAGCAATCTTTCAGTTATTTCCATTAGGCTGGTCCCAAAAATGAAGATTTGGGGTCAGAATATCAAAATAATTTTTTTACAATTTTTAGATACTTTGACCTCTTCTGACATGAGAAAAATATGCTGTTGTAAGAAGATGCATCTGCTCATGTCCACGAATAACACCATCAGGAGACACTAATTCTGAATCAGTTGACTTCAGATCTTAAATATATTATATATTCTCCTTTGATTATAGTTTGATTATTATTTTTCTGCATTTTTAAACTTTTATTCAGGGAAAAATTGATAATTGGGACAACCTAGAAATTCAAATATCCATTAATGGTCATATTTAAACAATTCATGACTGTCATTACATGACCTATAAACAAAAAATACAAATGCTCTTTTGCAAAACACAAAATCAAAATGGTAGTATTGTCGTGGCAACTAGACACAAAACAAGAAACATATTGCACACTTTTCTTCTAATTTGAACATGCTGAATCTGAATTTGAAGCTTAAAAAGTTTATAGATTTAGAAAAATCACTCACAGGCTCCTCACCCCCTCCTCCTAAATGTTGTCTTAGTTGACATTTTGGTCATTTATTTCCCTTGATTGTATCTGGTGGCTACAAAACTTATCACATAAATCATTCTCATCGTGTCTTTTCTGTTGTTCATGTATTAGCTCTAAACTGTATAAGAAACCTCTAGTTGTGAAATTGTATTGTTCTCTGGAAACAAAATTAGTGAATTTTCTCAGATACGCACATGTAATTTGTTAATCAGATTTACTACTTTTTTTCAGCTGATGTCTTGTTTTAGACCAAATCGGATAATGTTATTTATCCTGATGTGAATTGTGAACAGACAGAGGACTCTTTTTTGCACATTAAGAATTTTTCTTTTTTTTTTTTTTAAACAGATTTGTACCTACAGTGGGAACCCTGATAAAACATCCATCCCTTGGAAAACGTGAAAGGTTTTGTTATCAGGGTGATCGTATTAAGAGGAGTCAATCATAAACCTATACTTTTTTTTTTTGATAGATGAACAAGGCTTATGAATACATTTGAAATGAAACAGAGTATACATTTTATTAACTGTACTGACTAAAGAGCTTACATATTCAAACTATTTTTATATGAAAATTACAACACATACTGATCCATCAAATTTCTACAATTTAATGTTTTTAAAGAGATCCAAGATTGTCTTCTGTAACGTATAATGTGCACTGATAAAAATAGGTCCACTGGTCAGCGGTGTGTTGTTGTGTACTGTGTAGGCCTATAACACAGAGCATCACATTAGTTGAAGACATAGTATTGAGAGGTGGACCCAGTCGAGGAAGAGTAACATTATGTCATGCACTGATGATATTTCTTGTGCGTGCTGGGGTAAGAAAGAAGGCGGGTGGGGGTGAAGAGGATGGGCCAAGACTAGGTTTTGTTTTATAGTGACAGCAAAAGTGCATAGGCTGCTGACTCTGCTTGAGAAAGTGGGCTTTTCAGTGTTTTCATAATACGTGGCTAGCAGTCCAGCAGTAGCATGCAAGGACTGACACTATCATCCTATTATATTGGTTGCATTTGAATAGCAAATCCTATCGTGTTATCAAAAATAAATCAGTATGTTTAAAGAAGAGCTGAAACTGGACTTTGCGAGATTGTGTTAGCCATGATTGTGCAAATTGGGTTCCACTGTATACACATAGGTTGTGGTTCTTGTTCATGAATCTACATCTAGCCATATATGGGCACTAGATCATATCTTGAGCAGGTGTGCCAGTGTTACTTCGTGAGAAAAAACTCTGTTGATGTATTAAGTGATTCTGCTGATGTCGCATTTTGTTTTCTGAGAAAAATCAATGTTTTCAATGACATAGATTCTACAAGTACTTTTTTTTTTGTTGCTTGTTTTGAAATGGCAGAAACCGAAACCCATTCAGTGCTTGTTTTATAAATGTCTCAGGTAGAATGCAAGTTCCTTCGCTGTCCATATTTATTAGAATAACTGAAACAGAACCATATATTTCATATGTTTGCTTAGCTATGGGATTGTCAGTTAATTTATTGACCATGACATCTAATCAAAACGCAGCACTCATCAGAACATCAAAAAAAAAAAAAAAAGGTTTTATGAGAAATTTATAATATGTTTGAACCTTATCAAAGGTGATTAATTTAATGCATTGGCTTTGCTGTGAAACTCTTTGATCAAAACTTGCTAGATGCTTGAGAGCATGTGCTACTTAAAAAACACAATTTCACCAGTTCTTAAGAAAAGGACTTTTTGTGTCTCACATCTGTTCACTAAGTTGCTAGGGCATGACAAAGAAGCAATAAAATTTAATTCAGCATTATGTAATAATAATAGTGGCCATATTGAAATTTTATTACACATTTTTTTTGTCTGCCTATGCCTGTTTAATTTTTTTTTTTTTTGGTCAGTTGTTCTGAAATTTGGCATGATGCAACTTAGGACATGTATACAGCTTTATATGGTAGGATTTGTCATTTTTTTGTTAGTGTTGTTTTTGTTTTTTTCTGTCTTTCTGGAACAACTTTGTAATTGTTTACATATTTATTGCTCACTAGTTTTCCTATTCAAACAGCAATATAAAACAAAAATGTGTAAAGATGCTACAGTTTTGTTGTATACAAGTGTTTGCTGAACAATGCAAATATTAGCCTGTTCCTGCTGAAAAACAATTTTGAGAAAATCTGTGAAAAAATAGAATTTTTTCCTTAGTATGAACATTAAAATTAAGACAAAAACATAATAAGGAGACTCTCCTCACTTTCCTTTTACATGCTGACACAACTGTGTTTGCTTGTACCGTGAATGAAGAAGCTAAACTGAAGGTTTTCAAATGGATCCGAAAACCGAAAACTATTCCATATTGTCGTCTCCGGAATTAAATTGTCCTAACCACATCAGCTTTATCTTGTAAATAGGACAATTTAATTCTGGGGTGCTGACATATTTGCCCGCACATGCCCTTAATAAGGTTTAGAAGTGTAATAAATAAATATGTTTCATGGCTCAAGAAAAGGGTTCTAAGGTGAGATTTCAGAGATTATAAAAGTGGTGTCGAAATTTTTGTTTTGAATAGCCTTGAACAGATATTGAGACATGATGTAATTGATGAGACGATGAGTGAAACTCATTTCAGAAGGAACTAAAAAATTTTAAAGCTAGAATAATCCTATTCCTAGATCATTATACAAAAAAGGCAAATTGTAAATTACCCATATCAATATTTATTTTTTTTTAAACCATACACCAGGTGACTCATAATATAAAGTGGTGAAATTAGCAATTAGAACAGTTACCTCATTACTTGATTTTGCAGCTTTTTTTTGGCTTCCTTATCCCAACATCAGTTTACCCAATGTGAAGACTTGTTGTGCGGACCCACATGTGTTTGTACCAAACTAATTTTCAGTGTGTTGTTACCAAATGTGAGTGCTGACCCATGCCTTTGGTCTATTAGTGGTATATTATGAAACTTTCCATTCCACAGGAGTTGTATCTGGCATGTTTTCAGCTGTGAGAATATGTTATTTCATGTGTTCTTTGATTGAGAATGTTTTTTGTTGTGCATATTGTTATGTTTATTTATCAAACCGTTCCACCATGTTATATATACACATTAACTGTAAGCCAGAGATAAATTTCAGCTTCCAATTTGCTCCACTATGTTGTAGAGATTTGTTTGTGTGTTTTTTTTCCCTCCAGTGTGATATTCAACAAAACAGATGATATTTGTAAATGAGCTTTAACTTCATTGGTGACAATTGTGTGCTGTCCAGATTAATATATTGTTCCTGGTTGATTGTGAAAGGCATTACATGTGGATAGATCTTGGTTAGACTTTATCCAGTGAAGTGCCTTGTTTTTCTGTTGCTTTTGAAAAAAAAAACTAAGTTTAGTGATGCAAGAAATAATATGATAATGGGAATAAAAAGAAGAATTTTCAAATTTCTATTGCGGTTCACTCTAATCTAAACTGTTAGAAGAAGATTGGGCCTGTATACGTCTGACCATGTTTGTTCAGGGTATGGTGCTATGCCAAACAGATAAATAGCCTGGTAAGACATTTTTTTGTTTCATCTTATACAAGCTACCGATAGAAATTCCATCTCTGTTGAAATTAAAGTTATTGATAGCCCATATCTATTCATTCTCAGAACAAGGTCACTTGCTGAATTTGGACTATTGGTAACATTTATAACCATTTGCTTATAAATTTAGGTTTCTGGCTTGGGATTGTGGATGGGGAGGAGGGGCATACAAAAACTTTTTTTTTGGCCTTTGAGTTTGGCTCATTTTACTTTGTGCTGTGTGTGTAATTGGCATGTCTATCTGATTCAGAATATGCCCTTGGAAACTTTTTAGCTTGTTGAGCTGCCATGAACATGGCTGCCATCCTGGATTACACCCAGTTTTTCAAAGTCTATCTTTCATGTCATTACTAAAAGAGACTATCAGTATTTAAAAAGTGACAAGAGCGATCAATGGTGATTGTTTTTTTTTTCCCCATGATTTTTTGAAATGCCATATATCAGATATGTTGAAATTTATTTTTTCATTAATGTGTTTTCATAAAAAGTGAGAAAAAAAAAAAAAAAGAATGAAAAGCCCACACCATTTTCTTTATTATGTCAAAGAAAGTATGGAGGCCAGCCATGATGAGAATATGTTGGTTGGTTTTGGAGGAGATAGAAAAATATGGCAGCAAAAAATGTTTTTAAAAAATGCAAGAAAACAAAACTTTTATGAATAAAAAACGTAGAAAAACTTCAATATGTATAAAATTATACACTTTGCAGAGAGGACATTGAAGTAACCATGGGCCATGAAATCTGAGGCCTTCTCTCTCAAATGCCTCTAGGAGGGCTTGTTTGTGGGTTTCAAATGTGGCTTTTATATTTATATTTGCTATTTTGAAAAGCTAATATACTCTTGTAAGAGGTAGTTCTTTTCTTTCACTTCATTGAATCTGAATGAATAAGCTTCCTTGTCAAAGTCCAGTGATTCATTTAATTGTGGCAATCCTCATATAAGACCATGTTGAGTTCAGCAGTTGCTGTATTCAGAAAAAAGATTTGGCAACACCATTTTTTTCCCCACAATTTGATAGGTAATTTTGCTGAATTTTGACAAGCTCGCACACAGAAAAAAAAAAAAAATAAAACCCTATAATTTTACTATAATAAATAGTTTTTCAGCCACAGGAATATTTTGGACTCACATGTAGTTACTCTTTCCCATAATACCAATATAACTCACAAAAATCATTTTGACCCCAAACTGGCCAATCCAGATGCTGCAGATTTATTCATAGTTTCTCTTGGTGTGATGTTATTCTAATTGTGTGAATTTAAATATATCTATTCCTTGTTTAGTTTAGACTTTACATTGAATTTTTTTCCATTGATTACCATGACATGAACCTAAATCACATTTAATAGTTCATATTCGACTGAGCAAAAACCTGGAAATCCCAGTCAAAAGGTTTCCAGTCCCAGTCTCACTGATGTTTGTTACCGCTCCAAAACGAGATCTGAAAACAATTGTCACCTGTCCCCTGGACTTTTATATGTTTTTGTATTTCATTGACAGTGAACAGTTTGGAGTGTTTTTATGTCCCTACAGAAATTAGACGGGGATTTCCAGCCGTTCGCTTAGTCGGAACAAATCTATTATTGTTTATGTTTGAAGTTTGTTTGTGGGCAGGAGAGATCCTGTTTACCAAGATTTGTCAGTAATACTAATATTTGTAATTAATTTCTTTTTCTAAACAAGTGCAGCACAAACATGCAGCTTTTTTGGAAGAGCACTTAATGACATGTGGAGCTGATGAGCAGTTTGTTAAAAAGATAATTTTGTTAACTTCTCAATCAAACACATTGTATGATTACATATCATGAACACACACACAAAAAATATGTGATTCTGCAAAACTATCTAATTCCTATGTAGGTACTGCCAACTGGCCAGGTAGGCCTACTGTTTCTTGTCTGACTGAAATTAACATGTCTGAGAAGATTTTGTATTTAATCACTCAGCGCTGTCATAGAGCGTGTGCCTTTCTATATTTTTATTTCATGTGAATGAAGTCGTAGCATAATACCAATGCGCAATGTGTTTTTTGCAGGAAGTGTTTACCAGTATACATGTATTCTATCTGTCCTTGTGATTAATCTATGTCTCTACAGTCATGATAAACTCAGGCTTTTATTTATTCATATCTGATAGACCACAGTGATTGCAGTCATTTAGTAATTTTCTAATTTGTGTTTCCACTAGTTATATGATGAAGGTAACTGTCAGTAGTATGCTATGTACATGTGCATGATTATATGTATCACTTCTGTGATTATTTTTTTCTCCATGGCAAACAACATTTCATGAATATTTTCCACTGTAACTTACTTTGACTCATGGTTGGAATATTTTGGAAGCTGATTTCAGTCAAAAAGGTTCTGCTGGTTTCTGAACATGACATGAAACTGAAATGGGTGTAAAGATTTAATTAGGAGAATTCCATGACTACTGAGTTCTATTAGAAATAGCTACCTATTTTGCTCTGTTTCTTCTTTTTATATCTGGTATTATGAGGATTCAGTTTTATCTTTCATGATACTGTTGCTTGGTATGTTGTCGCAATCAGGAAAATACTTTAAGATCACTTTCCCATTTTTGTTCAGTTGGAAATGTTTTATGACTTTAAGTTTTAATTATTACAAGGTTTTTCCAATTTTTAAAAATGTTTGCCTGATCTGTGTTCATCAGGCAAAAATAATGCCTCTTCAGTGATGCACTTGAAACCTGTCTATGGGCAGCATCACAAGATTCTGACTTGGGCATAATAAATTAAATGTCATATCGGCATCTTGATATTTAAACTATGTTACATGCTCACCAAAGGTGATTAAAAAAACAACAAAAAAACTTGGTTCTTCAAAGTGATTGGGTTATCATTTGGGGTTTTTGTGCTTTGGTGTTCACAAAGAGAAAATGGCATTGGATCACATTTTGAATTTTTTATTTTTTGCTCTCTCTGTCTTTACTGCAGTTTGTGCTTCCAACTATTGTATTGTTATTTGGTGTTAATTATAGTGACAAACAGTTGTCCTTTTTTACTTTGGTGTGATCACATTTAAAGGGCACTCTGAAAATGCTTTACATGTGTATTTATAGTAGAGCAATTCAAAGGACCAAAACAGTTGAGAGTCCAATGTACCAATATATTTAAAAGAAAAAAAAAAGAGAGAGAGAAAGTTTATAGAAAAAACAAAAAAAGGAAAGAAAGTTTATTGGCATCTATTTTGCTCATCACTTTGTTTATGTTATTGAAGAAACAAAAAAACAACATGACATCTAAATGTCACTCTTGTATAGAAATGAAATGAATCTGATGTCATATTTTACACATTTACCATTGTCAGCAAAAAGAAAGATGAGAGTGCCTGGCTTTGATGAAAAATGTATTTAGCTACAACTCTTTCAAGGTGTGATAATGACATAAGGAATGGAAGGGGTATCTGGGGGTGCAGGTGCTGGAAATGAGGTTTTGGGATCATAATATCAAAATTAAGTTTTGCAATTTTTAGACACTTTGACCTCTTCTGATGAGAAAAATACTGGCTTGGGCCAGAAACATCTGTTTTTGTTCTCTTTTTTTTTCCAAGTTTTAACCTGAGATTGTCTTTCAATAATACTCCCCATTCTCTTTATTTCATTTCTGTGAAATTGGGTATTTGGTGGAAAGTCAAGAAATGTACAGATGCCTCACCATGCATATTTTAACACTTTAGGGCAAACATTGTATGGTATATAATCCCTCCGAAAATGCATCGTTTTTCATTTTGAACTATTTTATTATTGTGCTGAATTTCAAATGATTATATTGAATACTCCCTGACCCTTCTGTTTTTTAAAATACCTAATGTAATTTTCAAGACACAAAATCCAAGTTCAACTGTTCAAAAAATCACTCTCTAGACCCCCCCCCTTTACTTTGACCTAGGACTGGTAAAATTTGATTGTCTTAAAAGTTTTAAATCTGACTTATTTCACCATATGATGCGACATTTGAAGTAGTGCAACTTAGAGTAGTGAATCACTTCTAAGACCAGTGGATTGGCCTGTTGCAAAACAAGGGAATGATTATGCGCTTCTGTTTTACATATGACATATAAATGCTCCCTTTGGAAAGTCCTCAGCAATGCCTGTCTCACAGATTTTCTTCCAACAGATCCTTTTCATATAAATATTCTCTCCAGATCCCTTTCATATAAAAGGGTATGACAAATACCCTGTGTTTACTACGTGTATGTTGTTACAGAGCCCATTTATATTCAGTTGGATTATACACATTCTTTACAATATAGAGTATATCAGATTTTGCCTTTTTGAAAATTTGCATCTGTATATACTACACTTTACTATCAGTTTACATGGTGTTGATATCTTGGACATTATAAGTGCAAATTAGACTTGTTTATTATGTTGAAAAATTTTGTATCGTAGCATATTATTTTGATAATGTCCTTATAAACGATCAGCTTTATTCGATTGTGTGGCCGTATGATTGCTCTGATGGTACATCTTTTTTGCCTTTTTTCCCCCCCTCATTCTTGGGAGATGAATCTTGAAAATATTCTCATTTATTAGACTGTCAGATAAGATTTTTATTGTAAGATTAAAAACAAATCTAACTATAAGCTGAACAGATATATACATGACCGAGATTTTAAGCTGTCTTTACGGATCTGTTCATGCCTTGGTTCTTGTGTAAAAGAATAGTTATTGAAATTAAGATGGGGATGGGAAGAACAGCCTTTGAATGACAAAGATGAAATGGAATCACTGTCTATATTTTTATTCTTTATCGATGTACCTGCATCAGCTGAATTGAATTTACTGTCCTCAGTGAAAAAGTATTTTAGGACCTGCATCCATATTGCATTTCATACTTGCTCTGGACAATGCTACCCTTCCCCCTGTGCCACCATTTCTAATTTGTTATTTCTTTACCACTACTGGTCGAATTTGATAAGAGCCATCTGTTTTATATAGAGGCAAGATCCTGCAGTTTAGCTGAATATACACGGGAATTATGATTTACTGAACATACAGAAGAACTCCATTTTGCTGGACATATTTGCCATGTGGTGCTTACTGTTTCATACCTCTGTGAATGCATTGCATTGAGGAAACATGTATATTTCAGAAGTCTCAGTTCTCAGGATATGATTGATAACAGTGGTTTATTACTTGTCCTTTTTCACTGAGATGATTATCAAAGCACAATATGATCATGGTATTTACAGCCTTTCACATAAAGGTCACAGCTAATTTGTGCTTTTGTATATCTATGTGCCTGTGTGTGCCTTTTTTTTTTTTTTTCTTTTTTTCCAAATATCATTGGATGCCACCTCCCTTTGTCAATGCCTGCTATCTTCATATATGTGGAATAGTTAAATTGTATTTTGTGGTTGTGAAGTTTTAGGAGAGGAAAAGGTTCTTTATCATTCCTCACAACAATATCACCTTTTCTGTGATAGTTTATGATGTTACTTATGTTTCTTTTTGGCGTCAAATGTCCGTTGAGTGAGAGGTCATATTCAGAAAGAAAAATATGCTTCGTGATATACATGTATTCAGAAAGAAAAATTTGCTTTTTGAATTCTTAAATATTCCTAATACTGTAATTTGATTCAGAATTAGGCTGCATAACATTATACATTTGTTTATCATTTTCTGCCAAGACAATCTTGTTAAGATTCAGGGGTGTATTCAGAAATCCAGTAGATCTAGTAGTAGAATGGCTGTAGAATCCCTGGGCATATACTTAATAAAATGTGTCCTTGATGATGAGGTGAAGAATTAGTCATAAATAGCAGTCCCAGTGTTGAGGATTGGGGACCAAAGGAGGTAGATAGGGTTAGTGTTATAGCTAAGTTATACATGTATTGCATAAACATTTAGACCATTTCTCAATGGAACAAATGCTTACTGAAAGTCTTCTAACCCATTAGGAATGAGTTGAAGAGATTTTTATTTATTGAAGAGTTTTTGTTCAGTTAACATTGACTAAGTTGTGTGCCTTCCTTTCTTGTCCAATAGAGAATGTGCAAAAGAATTTTGAAACCTCAGTGCAATGTTTATTACTTAACAAAAGTAATGAAATGAATTATCAGTTGACAGTACATTTTATGTAGCTTTTTTCAAAGCAGAGTAAATTTGGAATAAGAGTACATATGAAGGATATGTATATACATGTATGTATTTACAACATACAAGAGTATTGAGTTTTAGTTATTTGTCATTTCATTAAAAAAAAAAAAAAGATCTTGACCTATACGGTCGAAGTTCTGCCTAAAATTGTACAGACATGTACCTCACATGCCTATCAAAAGACAGGGACATTCCTGTTGCAGTTATGTTGTAAAGTATTGGCAGTTATCATAATAGTCAATAAAACATTCCTGGTCATTGGCTTTAAATTTTCTAACACCTGAACATTTATGAATTTGATGTTAAAAGGAGAAGAAAACATGTTTTCCCTTCAGAATTGCTGTTACCAGTGTATTGTCATTGTTTTTTTTTTATTTTTGTTGTAGTTTTTGTTTTTAGTCTTTTTTTTTTTTTTCTCAAAATATATTGGATGTAATTTTGTATACATATGTGTATGGATTGAAATTACTTTTAGATTTCTCTATGTCTCTCTCTCTCTGTTTTGTTTAGCAGTTGATTTTATTTTTGCTTTACCAGTATTTGAAATACCAGTACTAACGTTGGTAAAGTTTGTCAAAAACTCGATTGGTCTGAGCAAAAAATTAAGTGTAATAAGGTGGGAAACAGTGGGAATTTCATGTATAATGTACATTTTGTTATAGATTGTCTATCAACTAACAGAGCATTGTACATGTAATTAATGAATGATTTTTTAAGCTGAAATATTCCTGAGATTTAAAAAAAAAAGTTTTTTCTTTTTCATTTTAAAATTTCTCTCTTTTTTTTTAAAGTTGATGACTCTTCAGCAGATTTTAAAAGAAATGACCTCATTTCTGGCGGAGTCATCAAAGTGATAATAGCACACAGTTATTTTTTAAATAATGATTTCTTTCACAAACAGTGTTGATTGGAGATCAAGTTGTGATAGAACTGAAGTTGTTAAACAGTTAAACTGATTTCTTGTTAAAGATTTGTTCGTACATGTATTTTAGTCACATGCATTGATTTTTTCCAGATTTGTCCATCATTTCCCTGCAAACCCAATATTCTGTCTTCATAAAGCATTAAATATTTTACCCTCATATATAATGTGGTTGTAAAGATTTTATTTTACCTTCCAATGATTTTACTTTTCAGTGTTTTCACAATAATATTGATTCATATTCAAGAAATGACAGCATAGACATGAATGGCAAGGCACGCATAAAACAAATATCCAGTTACTCTCGTTGTGCTTATTTCAAAAATAATTCACATGTAAAGTAAAGTTTGTATGAATTTTGAGAATCAGTCATTCTTACTAATCTGTCTGAATCAGGATTATTTAGTAAATAGGAAATGGGTTGAGTTGAAATATGTGGTGACATGGAGACAGTTATTGTAGAAAATGAACTACTAGAATATAATCGTATTTGAATAAACTTGTTGCAGAAGATGGATAATGAAGTTTTTGTGTGCCAATATGTATGTATTTATTTATTCTATTTTACTATTGTTATTACATGTACTACATGTATCTCATCAACTGTGAGATTTTCTTTTAAGGACAATAAAGTTTGCTTGATCTTATCATAATATTATTGTCTGATGTTTTCAGTTATGATTAGTAGGTTTGCCGCAATTATTTTCACAGGCTATTTACAGAATAGCAAATCTTGTTTTGCTTGTTCACTTAGAATTACAATTTCTGTTGTGGGATGGGACTATTTTTTTTTTTTTTTAAATAGTACTAGACCTAATAGTGGATTATTCTCTTCTTATGAAACATTTTGAAATAGAGATCATCATTAAATCGTAAAACAGTGCATTTTGATTTTCATATTCGATTCAGATGTCTGTCAAATGCTTATGGAGTGTTATCCTGTATAAATGTATATGTACATTGCTTGCATCTTCTTTTTCGCTTGAGAGGCTAACATCATCCATTAAAACATTTTGTTTACTTTCTCTCGAGTTTCTGATGCCTGAATTTCATTCTTGGTTCGATTGTTGTACAGGTAATGTCAATTGGTCGCCGTACCTGGTATACTGTCTGGTTTTTTGTTGTTCTTTTTCTTTTTTTTTTAATATACATGTATGTTTTGTTAATGAAATACCCCAGTAAGCAGCCGATTGAGCTGTCAGTTAAATGATGACATGTAATTCATTGACCGTTTGAATTCATCAATTAATTGGTGCCTGAATGGATTACATGTAATTGGTTCAATTCAATTCATTCATTCGTCTATTGATGTCAGGATCAGGTAATACGATTTTTATAATTTATGGTGTAGATCACTGCTATCTCCAAACGTTCTATAAAAAAACGAATACTGTAGTGTATTTATCGATAAGGAAATACATTTTGACCAGTGCAGAAAACAATTGAAACAAAAAATATGTGAAGGATACACAGCACAAAGATACATTAACAATTTCCATTATAATGCATTCTATGTACCCTATCTATGAATCCATACCCTCCTATCACACGGACACACATACACACCCACACATACATACATACATACATACATACATACATACATACATACGTACATACATACGTACATACATACATACATACATA
>JBCAUA010155543.1:0-22220 GCA_038406235.1 Peronia verruculata | reverse complement strand
CTAACCGGAGATATTGTACAACTCACTGCAGAAGAATTCAACGCTCTGATGAAAGAGATGACAAATAACATTACTTACACACAGAACATTCAGCGAGCGTCCATGCTCTACCGAGAGCTTTTCAAAACTCCGTTGAAGGAAGCTGCTTTTTGGTTGGATCATGTGATGGACTTTGGGGGCTCGTACATGCGATCTTCAGGTCAGGAAATGCCACTCTATCAGTTCTGGGTGCTGGATGTTTTATTGGTCTTTGGCTTGGCATTTCTCCTGTTTGTAATTCTAATCTTCTGTATCTGTCGATGTTGTTTCAATGGTTGTCGAAGGATTTTCTTTAGCCGTCCTCAAAATACGAAGAAAAAAGCAGACTAGGACTTTTTAAATTTTTTGATATGAGAGTATCAGATATCATGCAATAATGCATTATGAAATGTAATGATAGTTGTTGTTCTCACGACAGGTGTAGCTGATGTTGGGAATTTAGGTGTATTTGATTTATGATGTATGCAGATTGTTTACTCTTACACGTTCATGTTTTAGTTGAATGAAGAACAGTATTGACATGAGACATACATTACATTTGAATTCTCAGGATGAGTGAGTTTTTAACTTTTAGATTCCTGTTCCTGGGCTATTGGCCAGTTGAATGTCTACGCCTGCTCCAAACATCAGCTTTGGGAATCTCCAGAAAACGCAAAACAGCTGTCCCTGTTGATTCCATATTTCAGTTCTAAGGTGTGCCACAGGTATCAAAGTCCTCTTGGATCTTGGCACATGTCCTCATAGTAAATTGTTTCACCTCATTATGTTGTCCTCAAAAAAAGAATTACATGTTAGAATTATGGAGATCTTTGCCATTGGACAGAGATTCTTCAGCTGTATGGCATGATATGTGTAATATCTGGTGTACCCATGTGATTATCCTGAATCTGCAGAATGATTGTGCAAGTTTTTATAGTGGTATAATTCACATATATATAACTATTATGGATTTTGACACCGAGAGGGACTAGTTGTAGGCAAATAGCTAGTAGTGCACAAGTCGTGTTCAAATGCGACATAATTACACAGACATCTATACAATAACATATTAAGGAAGTCATGCTTTCTAGTTTTGTAGGAAAATAGACTGTCATATGTTCCTCATGCACCAGTAATTTTTAAAAATCTTTTGTGGTTAAGATACGTGTACTTCAGTTTTACTTACATGTACAACTACTCCTCACTGCAAGAATATGATGTGGACAATGAAAGGATGAGATTTTTCTTATTTGATTATATGTTCAGACTGATGTTTTCAGTTTAAATTATTTAATGTACTTAACGCCATTTTATTATGAAATATGTGCCATAGGTATGTATATGTATTTTTTTTTTTAATTACACGTTTTATACATTTATACTTGATCTGTGTTTTGGATTAGATATTAGAATAGAAGTGAAGCAGGAGTTTCGTTTTTCTCATACTGGAAATTGGATTTTACTATGACAATCATCTCAATTAATACAATATGACGAGACATTGATTCTGTAACAGCTGTGGAGTAAAGGATTAACTCTTTGTCTAAGACTAACTTTATTAGTCTTCAAAAAGAAATTCCATCCACAATTGGTGAGATACAGTTCTCCGAGAGCAAAGAAGGTTTTGCACTTACATGTGTATGCATATAATATTTAGACAACAATATCAAGAAAAGCATCAGAACAAGGCAGACTCAAGAGACATGGCCTCACTGATTGTATGTACTTAGTGATTAGTGACAATAGTCCCATACAATGAGAATTCAGAACTGTTTCAGGGCAATTACTTAAAGAGGACAAAAATCATATAGTCAGGACTGGATGATTTCGAGATTTGTATACAAATTGTACCTTGTAATTGCAGAATGGAAAGCAAAGAGCACTGAGTGATTGGATAGAAGTTTTGAAAACTTTTTTTTTATTGCATCCACTGTGTTTTGATACTGATAAAAGTAGATTTTGAGCATATTTTTATTTCTGTTTAAGTACATGTATTTTTTTCTGGGATGCTGAAATTTTTGACATGTTAAGATGAATAACAAGAAATTTTTCTAAAAATGGACACAAGCCTGTATACTAAGCCTCTATGTTTCAAGTTATGTTTCCATAGTGTGTCTACCTCTGTTTGGTGATCGGCAGGAGATATACATGTAAATGTATATCTTATGTATTGTTGATACTGTTTGTTGAATGAAAGATTTTTTTAAAATTTGCTATTTTTGCTTCTGAGCTCATTCTATGAATGTCTCAATGTATGTAGTTGAGTATTTTGGGCACTAGATCATTATGTAGGCTATGGAATAGAAAACTTCTCTAGAGATTTTATGTTAAATAATATGTAATGTATGTGAAAAACAACCCAGATAGTTTAAAATTAAGTATTTGTCAATGTTTTTGGTTCAGTGTCAGATAAGGTTGTCAGGTTTTCCTTCAATTGGCATTTTGTCATAAATAATGAATTTTTATAATTCTCATTTTTTAAAAAACTCAAACTAATGTACTTTAATTGACAGGCTCATGCACTGTGATGAATGTAACACTGTACCAATTACACTGGAGTGACAAGTACTGTACTTATCTATTGGCATTTATTCAGTTTTTCATTTTTTTTTTTTTTTTACTTTTAATACGTTTGGAAGTAACCAAAAATTGCAGAGGCCCATGATATGGCTGTGAACATTTAACATGGCAGCATATCTAATTGTATTGTGCATGTCACACAGGCAAAACTACACTTGTAATAGAACTTTGAATAGGATTTTTAGTTACCTTTGGTTGGGCTTAAAATGTATACAAAATCTGAATTAGAAAAATTAATGATGAATCTTTCAAGGATGTCAATCTGTTTACATGAAAAAGTAGGAAAAGTTCCTGGCTTATTGTTTAGCAACAAGTAAACAGAGGTATATTATTGGTAAACAATACTGGATTTGGGGCCAACAGAGAAATTACTGACGACACCCAAAAAATAAGAAATCCTATTGAAGTAGGAAATTTGACATCCTTGATCTTTGCCTGAATATTATATATGTCTTGCGTCCACACCAAATGAGTCGGAAGTCACGCCAGGTGATTTCGAGCTATGGCCGTTTCTTAGTATATATGTTTTTTCGACTCAGGTAACAATTTTCTTTCTTTTTTTCTTTTCACAAAATGAAAATTTGACATTTTTTAATCAGAAAAAAAAAAAAAAAATTGGTATAAATTTTGATATCTGAGTTGGGAATTAGTTAAAAACAGGCGTAAAATTGAGATTGCTCGGTGCGACTTCCCACGCATTTGCCCTGGGCACAATACACTTATACATGTATTACATAGTATAATTTCTGAATACAGAGGAATTGACATTTGTGTGATAAGTGTTGCAAAGTTATTCTCTCAATGTTGTGTGGGAATTCTGTATAGGACTAAAATGTTTGCATGTAGTGATGAATAGATGGCAATGAACATAATTACAGGTAGGTTTGTAAAATAATGAATAATGTAATTTAATATAATCAGCCAGAACAAAATTATGCTCTAATTATTTAGAAATTTTCTTTTCTTTTCTTTTTGTTATTGTAAAATTATTAGAATAGAGGCATAAGAAGAGATGAGAAAAGAGGAAAAGACAATCGAAGATGGGCAGAGAAAAGAGAAAGTAAATAAAGAGAAACAGTGGCGTGAAAAAGGTTAAGAAAAAAACAAGCGATTATAGAGATACAGAAAGAGACATCCGAGGAGGTAACAAAGGGACAAAGACTGACAGAATGATGTGAAGGAGGAAACAAAAGAGTGGATCAGAGGAAAGGAGAAAAGTCTGAGAAAAATTGATTCACGCTCAAGCTGAGAAAGTTAAACTGGGTGCGTCAGAAAAAGACAGAGGAAAACGTTAATGGAAAGGATCAAAGAGACATATAAATGGCAGGAGAAAATAACAAAAATCTGGCACTACAGAGCATCTAATGAACAAACACAGCTATGTGTGATGTCATCTGCTGTCTGCAGCTATCACCAGATGCAGTGCTGACCTCTGCAGGTAATGACATCAGTAGGGTAATTCTCCATTTGCATTGATCTTCACTAGCTCTGCTGACTTCATGGATTCTCATCCTGTTAGAGTCAATGATATTGTTAATGAGAGAAGTTGGTGATCTGCTTCTTTTCTTTTTGCCTCTGCCTTGCCTTGAACAATAGTCTTGGTAAGGTATGTCCACTCTTAGCTACAGCTGTGTACATGCACCTAAGATTAACTATTGAAAAACTCGATTGAAATATTTGTCCTGTGTAAGAAAAAAGTTCATGTCTGTAAACATGCATTTATTACTGATAACACTGAGTGTGCTTGACCTTGATAGGATGGTATCAGGATGTTCACAATGGAAGTTAACTCCAAATTCCATAAACACACATCATTTCTCAAAAGAAACGTCTGACATCTGTGTCATTTTGTCTGCCTGGAGACAAGTAAGACATTATGTCATCTTGGATTCAAAAAGTTCTAATAGTTCTTTCCAACAAAATGAAGTCTTGAGAAATTTCCCAAAATTCAGACTTTTCAATTTGTGCTTAGATAAAGACATAAGATTGTTAGTCTTGCACAAATGTGTTTAAAGAAGACAAACCTATTTTGTGTATAGAGTGAAAGCACATTACTTCATTGTACTCTTGTTGCTATACATGTATTTATATTTTTTCAGACAGAACCTTTTCATTTTAAAGCGGTGATTAGTCTGAGACGAAATATTAAATGGATA
This sequence comes from Peronia verruculata, assembly GCA_038406235.1. Lineage (NCBI taxonomy): Eukaryota > Metazoa > Mollusca > Gastropoda > Systellommatophora > Onchidiidae > Peronia > Peronia verruculata. Next base: position 17,466 of record JBCAUA010155543.1, on the reverse strand, counting down.
ACATAACAAGACAAGATATTCCACAACTTCACACAAAGCATCTCGTTTCATTTTTTAAGAGCCATTTTATTAAAGAAACGCACAGAGAAACAACAACAGTGCTCTACATAACAATATTATATTCTGGTAAAAAGCACATTGAGTTATTAGATTATTATCAATACACACAGATACAAAGACCTACCGTACATTTAAGACCAATACACTTGAGTACATTAACACAATTTTAACAGCACAGTGATACAACTTTATGACAAAACATAATACATGAATTACACAAAACAAGATCAGACAGCTGTATCAGAATAGCTAAGAATAGGATAGGGTATCGTGACTGCTATATTTGCAAAATAATCTATCATCCGCTAAAGGATCCACTAGAACAATTTGGATAACCTCCTTTGGACTTTGCCACAAATTAAAATAACTGGAGCAAATATGAATATACTTCTTTATTTTCTGTTGTTACCAGGTAAAAATGACAAGTGCTATTTCAAAGGGGGTAGGGGGGCACTGATGTTCACTTTTAAATTGTTTCAAAACTGATTAAGATATGTATGTTTTGAGTCATTGGTATTTTACTCTTTTAACGTGTTCTAGACAGAGATCTTTTTTGAAAAAAGAAAAATGCAAAATTCAAAATGAGACTTTAATAAAGCATGTCCTTAAATTGTCCACAATGCCATAAGTATACATGTAATTTAACATGAAAAAGTGGCATTCTCGACACCAAAACCCTTGGGTGGGGTTGTTGAAATAATTCCAGATTAACCACTGAGAAAAATCAAAACAGTCAACATAAAATATAGAGCCAATTTTCTAACACACTATCAGTATCAGAATAATTAAAAAATTGTGCTGACTATAATATGATGGTTATTGAAAGTCTAACAATGCAGTGTAAAATTTGTTTAAAAAAAAAAAAAAAAGGAAGCTACTCAAAACTGAAAATATACACTGGCAGCAATTTATGGTAGGTCTATGTATTAAAATAAGAATAATAATAAAATAAAACATGCACAAAAAGAAAAGAAAAAATCAACAACAACAACAAAAAATAAACAAAAGAATGCAAATTTACAATGTAAATAAAAAGATAACAGAAACACAAAAAAAAGTCTTGATATTTTGTAGCAAAAATGTAGAATGTTCACAGAGTAGGACTGAAGTGATAATGTTTAAGCTCGTAACTCAATACCCTGATAGATTTTTGGAAAAGTCCCTTTGCCTATACATGTATTTACTTCAGGGATTGCTAGAAGAGCGAAGAATGGAAATATTTGGAATTTCATTTTAAAGATTTTAAGCAAACTGGCAAATTTGATACAAAGGGGTGCTCATGTCTGGTCAGCTTAGAACAAGATTTCAATGTCGACCAAATCGAGTAATTCATGACTAAAAGTAAAAACTTTTTGCTTTGGAAAAAAAAAAAAAAATGAGTCCTACAACACTGCAATAAAACTTTAGATCATCTTATCTCTTCAAGTTATTTGCAGGAATACATCAGACATTGAAAGTCAACAGAAAAGCTTGGCTCCTGATTCCACAAAAACTGCATCAAAAAGAGAACATTGTCACATCCAGTTCATTTCACCCACGTAAATCTAGACTACTGTGGAATCCCTTTGTGTTACTTTTCATTGCCTGTCTTTCCATGTGCAAAGAATGATAAGACTGTCACTGAGAAAGTTGGATTTTATTGAAACTGTGCATTGACACAAATAGAACATACCACACCGAAAACATTGTACATTATTTTCCCACATAATTTAGAAAGCATGTGTAATTTTGTCCAAAAAAAAAAAATCATAAATTAAACATTATTGTTCCATTTTATTTACAACATCAAAACACTTAAGTTTACATATATATATGACACAGCAAAATATAAACATCGGTTTGATAAACAAAAAATCATTTTAGAAAACCCTATGACTCTCCAACTGATATCATTACTCTGCATTTCTTTATGCTCTGACTTTGGAACAGAAAACTGGAATAAATACACACAAATGTATCTAAAGGTAGTAATGAATTTTTGTTTCTTTTTCAGTTTTGCAGCGCCACCTTTTATATTTTGAGTAATATAAACAGCCGCAGCTACAAGGTTTCGAAGTGACAAGAATATCAAATAGTTCATGCAAAAGTAATTTCACAAATTGAAATCAACTCAAAGTGCAAAATACCCAGAAAGGTTTTCTTTAACTGCCTCAGTATTTCTTATCATTTTGGTGTATTTTCAGATTGAAATGATGAAATGTAAATCAGAAATTAAGCTAACTCGGGTCACTTGGGAAATCCTATAATTCACAAATTTTGTGCAGTCTGATTTAGTTGTGGAACAATTTTCCAAATCCGGATGCAATGCATGCATTCCTATTCCAATGGCTGAGAATCATTTTACTGTTCGTTATAGTATTTGGCTCTGATTTTCGTTCAAAACAAGTTAAAAAAAAAGTCAAAAATTGAGTTTTATGTGGATATCATCCAGCGTGTGCATTTCCTGTGTTGCTATTCAAAAAATCTAAAGGACACAAACACTGTAACCTCTACTGTGAAAGAGCAAACTCCAAAAATGGCAGAAATAAAAAAAAATGTGAATCAAAATTGGAACCAGATATTAACTTGATACAATAAATCATCCCCTATTACTTTCACATTTCCTGATCAGTAATGATTCACTTGCCCGCATTTCTGAATGTTGCAAACCCACGCACACACACACACACACAAAAAATGTGAATGAAATCAAAGGTTTATCTGGGACAACGTGCATTTTACTTATCAAAATTGATCCTCTTACTCTCAAAAACTGTCTCTGTCAACCTTACAAAAAACCGAAACGGGAAATGAAACTAATGTTGAATGGAGAGAGGACAGTAAATCCTTACCTGTTGCCTACCATTTGATTTTCAACCAAGATGACACTCAGTCTCAATTGTGCGAAAAAAATTAACAATGAATTAGGTAAGGGAAGGAAAAAAAAAAAAAAAAAGACTGAATAAAAGGTGAAAGTCAGTTCCAACAAGAATCAAGAAGTTATCATATATTGCTGTTTTATTTTGCTTTCCCAAGACCTGCCATCTGCAGGTGAATGAAAGGCAAAGTTAGAATGCAGTGGAATTTGCTTTTATTAGTGATCATTTTACAGACAGCTGAAAGAGTTAAGTTTGAATTTTGGAAACAATTTTTTAAAAACTCTGAACAAAAATTGAAAATCTATTTCGACACAATGCAGTTTGGGCATTGGCATGAAGCTCCTGCATTGATAACCAACAAATCACAAATTGGGCCACTTTCACCAATATAGGACCCTGCTCGTTCCCTCGCCTGCCCAGCTGTAACCATTGTAGCTTTAGCTGAAGTCACGGTTGCTCAGGATAGCTGGGGCAATCAGCGTCCAGACATACAGAATGACACTCAGCCAGCTGGAGGTTATCTTGACCCACACAGACGCCATGTTGGCATTTAAGTGTTTCACATCGGAACTGGGGCTGAAAGTGTAAGATTATAATGACCAGATGTGAAATGTCAGTTGTAGTACTTTGTACAAATCTTTATACATATAATAAAATGGCTTTAAAACTTAATGGTCATTCTTTTGTACTACAGCATCACAAATAAAAATGACTGAAGTGTTTTATCATGGGAGAATTTTTGCTTTCTGTCTTTTCCCTCAGGAACACGGTGAAGTATAAAAAAAAACAACTCAAGTCTAAGAACTGACAATAACGAGAGATAGGGAGACAAAAAAGAAGGGATGGACAGAGTGCTAAAACAATGATAGAACACCATACATGGACATATGTGTGTAAGTGGAGGTGGCGAGGAAGGGAGAGATACAAAGCCGAATGGGTGAGAGGGTGTGGAAGAGATGGACAAAAGGTGGGATATAGAGAGTGAAAGGGGATGTGCGATTTAGGAGAGACAGTTCAAAAAGCAAGATGGGAATTGAGAGAAATAGACCGAGAGACAAAGAGGTGGAAAAATATGAGACAGAGAGAAAGACAAAGGATAGGGGGAGAGAGAGAGAGGGGGGGGGAGGGGAAGAGAATGAAAAATACATATAAACAGAGAGAGTAACGAGACCAGACCTAATTGTGCCTACCTGAACCAGTTGGTGAGGGTCATCATGACATAGAGGGAAGCTAGGAACAGCATGAAATGGTAGAAACTGTAAGAGTAGGCCACACCTTCTTCCTCATTGTCCCACACCTTCTGGCCACTCTCAGCATCTCCTTCACTGTCTGTGCTGCCTGTACATACAAAGAAAAATAAGTGTGTTAGCATGTGTAGCTGACATTTAGTCTTCTAGGATATGTAGGATAGAAAGAAAGTTCTTGCTAGGAATTCATAGGAATGAAATGTGACTAATGAGTACAAAGGTGCAATGAGATCATATGAAACATATTTTGGCTCCAAGATTTGTTTTTTGCCTTTTCTGCTTATTTTGCTCTTACACAGTCTTTTTATCTTTATTTTGTACAACATGTGCATACATCTTCATACATGTAATTACATGTACAATGTAAATAAAATACGTGCTAATATTTTCCATTGAGGATTTTTCTTAAAAATAAATTCGTTCTGATTTTTGCTCATTGTTTTGTACTAAATAAATGTGAACTGGCTCTGCCAATGCCCACAGTACATGTAAAATTAATTTACATCTAACTGAAACTTTTCCTTAAAAAAAAAAAAAAAAATAATTAGATTAACAACTGGTTTACCTGATCTTGAGTATATAATTATTTTTTTAGCAAGACTATATATAAACTTTAAAGCAGTTGTAACAGAGAAGAGGAAAAATAAAGCACTAATATTCAAGGAGCCTATAATTACCTAACCCTCACAGGATGATAATGCTTTGAAGAGATTTTCCTACATAAGCTTATATAGTATGTTATTTTGTAACAGGTTGAAAACTAGACCATATATATATATATGTAGTTCTTAAATGTATATGATTGTAGGATGAGATAGCAATTTCTAACACAACTGTCATATAGATTAAAAAAAAACAAAAAAGAAAAGAAAAAAAAGCCAGAAAAGCAGGTAAGAAACAAGAGAAAAACAAACAATTCACATTTTCTCCCCTGAAAATGTGTCACGTTTTCTGTGACGATGACACATATTGCTAATTATTACAGATAGCTGGGTCTGAGTTATGTCATTAAAATGTTTCTAAAATTTGACTAATCGACTGATATATGTGGAGTTGTAAAGAAAGGCAACAATAATTCAGAAGGACGGGTACAGTTGTAAATGTAAGTCCTTGCCTATAACCATTAAACATAGAGAAGACAGACTATATCTGAACCTTTTCATCTGTCATTTCATAATGAATGTGATATTCATGGATCTAAAATAGTTAGTTTATCCCTCTATAACTCAGAGTGGCATATTTGACATGCGGGTAGGAGTCAGAGTGGGGTTGGTTGACTAAGGTCAAGATGGGTGTCATATGTGTACCTGAGAGACTGAACTTTAGGGCATAGACTCTTAATTTAATACAGACCACTATTCCGTCAGCACGAATCATGACAATCAGATTGCATAACGCTGGAGAAATTTAACTCTGGGCCTTCGACAGCACTATCACGTTCTTTAAAAACAGGCCAAGGTCTTAGTGGGTTAAGAAATGGGAAGGGTTCATTCTTTTGTGTTGACATTAACATTTCCATTACCAATTCACTTTTCATACAAGAAAAAGTAAATAATCTATATTATTCATACTATATCAACGCAGCACCAAACCTCTAGCATTGTTCTCTTGCAGTTGTAATTGCTAACCCTAAACAAATTTTTCTTCCAGCTGAGAAGCTTTAGGCACTCATGTAAATACAACAATAAATTCAAATCATTTTCAATGACCAGCAGCTTCACTAGATAGGTTGGGTGATATCTATTACAAGTACAGAATTGTTGATCGTGTTTAAAAAAAAAAAAAAAATGATAACAAAATGTATGTTTGACATTATTCCATATTATGCAAAGCTATGTGCTTGATGAGATTCTGTAATCATAACTTAACTGAGGTGGCAGGAAATGCTACAAAGCCTGCGAAAGTGAAACAGTCAATGCAAATCTATACAACTTATGAGAGATAAACAAATAACATTGAAGTGAGGGCAGTGCAGCAAGTTTTCACTAGTAACGGCAACAAAAAAAAAAAAAAAAGCGAGCACATATATATATATCCTATACAAAAATAAAATTTGCAGAAACAAATAAGGATCTCAACACAAACTGTACTATTCAAAATTCAAAAGCATAACAAAATTTATACACTGTATTAAAAAAAAAAAGAATAAAGTCTTCACAAGGGTCATTAAGAACACAGTTAGTGTAAAAAATATAAAGATAACTATCCATATCACAGTTGGCTGAAAAGGGTAAGATAATGTAACTTATAAAAAATGTAATAGAGCTGAGAGTGCCATATATCATATATCTATGGTGATACAGACAGAAATTCCTCGGCTCAATAATCAATGCACTATGAACAGTAACGTTATTGATAATGGGACCACAAAACTTCATAAATTCATTTCCATAAAAGACATTGACAAAAAACAAACAAACAAAACAAAAACCATGCACACTGAAAACTAACAGCTCTGATGTGTAATGGATTAAAAAAAAAATCATTTGCAAATATGTTGATGTCCTTCTAAGATTATAAACATCTATTCCATTACAATGATTACAAAATGCACAAAACAACCAAAACAGAATGGGACCAAACTAACAAACAAAAAAGACAAACAAAAACCATTTAAGTATAAAGTAAGATAGAGGCTGATTGTTAATTGTGGGGCACAGATCAAGCATCCAGATACACAGATACAATGACGGGGAATCTTATACATGAGGCACTGGGATGTCAATGTAAATCTGTTTTGATGATCCAGAGGAGAGAATATTCCATTCTCTAACTTTTTTTTTACAGTCATATTCTTATTGCAGAAGTGGTCAAAGCACTGCCAACATCAATGGTCAACTCCAACTGACAAAGGCCTACCAAAAGTACCACTGCATTGTAAAATGTCAAAGTGTCTCTGGCCAGCAAAGAGGGCAATGACAATAAGTCAAAAAGTCAAGTATTGTACCAAAACAAGAATTTCGACATCCCTGGTGACTCATCTTCGGTGCGGTACGGTATATGTGTGCGCCAATGTTAATTCAGGTAACTAGCTGTGGTAAATCCAAAATGTATTGTTGTGTCACCCTCTGACCATGGGTTAATGTGACGCCCCACATACTTAAGAGGAGCTGCACTCAATCCCTTCAAGCTTAAAGCTAAAGCTTGTGAAACACAAGGAGAAAACTATTGATGTCTGATCCCAAACTTTGTGAACACGAGACTACAACATCAATTTTTTTAAAGATTATTAAAACATTTTGTTCAATGCTAAGTGGTGATATAACTCGCTGGTAATGCTGGATGTTGGAGGGTTGAATACAAGAATGGAACGCTTGTCACGCGATTGGATCTGTTGACCGTACATTCCACTGAGAATTGGTAAAAGATAATCATGTTTCGCACTCAGTCAAAACAAATTGTAAGCCCCTGGGCTAGAACAGAGATATTGGGGATTGAATGTGATGCAGGTGGTCTGACTATGATATGGAGGTACATAATGTATTACAGAAACAACCATCTCTGCATAAAAAAATGTTGTTTAAAAATAGATTTTAAATTTAACAGGATACTGTGGGGTGACTACCGAGATTTACGTATTAAGCTGTTCACGTTTGCTAATTATTGATGTGATGATAGCCATTGCTGAGGGGTGAACGAGGAATGTAGTACATGAATTATGTGATGGTAATAACTCAATTTGGTGAAAAATTGACATACGATGACTCCTTCCGACTTACTGTGAGATGAATACTTAACTATGATCTATTCCATTGTAGTTTATCAACTACATGTTGGACATTGTTCATCTGTTCTTAGCTAAATGATGTGTCTTTAATCGTCATATGACAATCCACTGACTATATTGGACACTGAAATCCCATTGAGCTCTGATAACAGTGGTATGCTTTAACTTTAACTATGACCTACTGTCTAGCAAACGTTAACATTTAGACATAAGAATACCATGGGAGGACCTGTGGTTACCAGAAATGCAATTTGCTAACGGTACAAACACTGATAAACCAACTACATACTGTGAATGTAGTAGGAAAAATCTGCTTACTTAAGTGGTAACTAACGATGTAATTTATTTGCAAAAGTAGCAGCGACAAACTAGCTACACACTGGAAGGTATTAGAAAAGATGTGTTTGTATTGTGTTATGAAGGGCACCGAAAAACACAAGTGCTAAGACAAAAGAGACATCTAGTGGCTGCAAGACAGTGATACAGTGTGGCCAGCTTTGATTACTCACCCATCAAATTCTCATCACTACCATTACGTTTGCCTGCGTGTGCGAGAGACAAAGTTTTTTCAGCAATGACTTGTATTAAAAAATGTGCATGCAACATCAACATGTACCAGATCTGAAATACTGGGCTATCGAAGAGAAAAAGAAGAAGACAAAAACAGAAAACATCTTAAAGGGAGAGCATTAAATAATAGGCTCTCTGAGGTAAGTTTGGTGTTTTTCTTTTCTTTTTTCTTTAACTACTAAGGTACATGTATCCACAAAATATTCTTGAATAACAATTGAGAGGGATAACGATTCCTCCTATCTATTACAAAGCACGCAGAATTTCATACAAATTGATTTCGCACACTCCTGACTCGACAGTAACCTTGAAAAAAAAAAAATAACTTCAATATTGAGTATCATGAGGAATGGTAGGATGAGAAGATGATTAATGAGCAAGGAGGGTTAATCTGCAAACACAGAACAAGATACATGTACCACACATCAGAGTGAATAGTGAACAAAAAATTGCGCTGAAAGTAAGTAGTGATGGTGAACATATTGGGAATCTCACTGTCATAATATCCGCAAACACTGCAGTGACAGACATACAAATTTATCACTGGCATGAATTCCATGTCGGTGACTGTCAGTGCCACAGAAATTAAATCAAATAATAGTGTTTTCCCAGACAAAGTTACTTATTTCTTTGTTCATTAAAACTACATAATGCACACATATGAATGGCATAAGAACTATGAGCTGTATCACTTTAGAACAATCAATAAACAAACTAGAAGAGATCCCACGGACTTAGTGGGTGATTTTTTGAAGTATAGAATAATCCGACACTGCCCTGTGACGGAAAGTGTATGGCAGACGTGTGCAACTTGATGTTGGTATTTTGGATGATAAAACTGAGTGTTACTCAAAGAAAACGTGTTTGGTGTTTTCAAGGCATCATTCTATCAAACAAACAATTTGGATTAAACACTCTTGCAAGTTTACTATTCGATTATCATCACCTTTTTATAGTAACATCAAATATAGTGAGCTTTTTTTTTTCAGCTTCATGTAAATAGAAACACAGACTGTTATGCAACAATGTTGTGTGCCCAATTTCATATGAGATGTGACACAATGAAATCAGGCGCTCGTGAAATTTTGAGCATATATGGAGTGATTGATATCACTGTGAAAATTATTTATTTCCCTTTCAGTATGTGAAAAAAAGTATTGGTCTACCTTAAGTAGAAGTTTAGATATTGGCAATTAAAGATGATGGGGTGACCGGTTGCTGCAGCTGAATTTAGTGAGAAATGGCCAATCACTTTTGTAAATTCTTCTTTACCTTTGTTAGGCCATGCCACTAAATAACTACTTTTGGGCCTTTACTTGCTCCTTTTCAGTCAGATGAACTCTGAAATGCATTTTTAGGTTGACATAGAGGGGTTTGGTGAAGAAAAGAAACAAAACATTAAAAATTCATTCACTGTTAAAAACCATGTGATTTCTCCAGTCGGCTCAGTTTGCTAAGCGCCTGATTTCATTGTGTCGTGTCTCATATGGATACATTCAGTAGTTTTTGAGTCCACAAGCCTTTTAGGGGCTTTGTTGCTGATTTATAGTACAGATAAAAAAAATCTTACAATCAATTACAAATTTATTTACTATTTTTTTTATTAATTTGATTCAAAAGGCACGACTGTTTCACTTTTAGTGTATTCTATATATGCAAAAAGTCAGTGTATTTCTCAACTATAGGGGACTTTTAACCCTTGGATAAAAGCAAACTCATTGTACTATAACAAAATTAGAATCATTGAAAATTTCTGGTTATTTAAATTCAGTTTTTTTTGTTGGCTAAAGCACTGTCAAATAGATTTGATATGCATTGTCCATGCAGTAAATATCTCGAGCTTTTATCTTTCATGTCTCCGCTTTTAAGATGCATCAGGATTATGATGAATAAACACTTAGAGAAAAATTTCAAAAACTGTACACAATCAGGAATAAGCTTGCATAGACATGCTACTATCACTGCTGGAGAGGCCTGACTAAAGTTATGTTGTCTTATAGGAACTGTTCATAGCAGCTGTCAGTTTAACCTTATACAACTGAAATTTGATACACACCATTTACCAAAAAATAAAACATACAGGTGACCAAACTTTTGAAAAAAAAAAGAAAACAGTCAACAGTAGCATCTGTAAAGACTTTAAAAAAATGAAGAGAGAAAAGTCAAAGTGTGACATTGTGCAATGCACACAGTCATTAAGAAAAGATAAAATTTATAACTTCAACACTGGAACAGACATATGTCTGCTCAAGGGAACCCCGAATCTTAAAAATAACTTTCTACAAATATGAAAGGATTCAAAATTTTAAATTTATTTTTTTGTTACAACAATCTTCTACCTACCATTATCCAGCCTAGAAAATCCTGAGAATGGATCGAGTATATATATATGTAATTTCAAATACATTCTATCGAGGACTGAAAAAAAAAAACGTCAGGGAATCCTGGAAATCAAGGAAACCCAAAAATAGGAAGACAATAAAGAAAGAAGGGAAGGAAAAAAGTGGTATCTCTCATATGTATTCAACTGCAATTTCTCTGCCAAAATATATCCCTCACCCATTGATCTCTACAGCTAATCCTTTTCTGGGCTGTGGGATATACTATTCAGTTATTTGTGGCCACAGGATGTCATCCATGTCTCCATACATCTTTGGGATTGATTTGTTTTGGGACACCCATTCACCATTCACTTGCCACAGCCACAAGTTAATTACTCATATTTTGAGAGCCTATTTTTTATGTTGCCACAACATTAGGACATGGTGCCCCAGCTGATAAATCAGCATGACCCAAATAATGAGAGAAAGGCAGTAACATTTCATGCCATCCACATACCAAACTTAGCTAATACAAGCTCCCCTATAGTCAGCAATATGTTGACATATGAAAGATGGATATGAGCCTTTGGACCCAAAAATTGGTGTAACAAGTTTTTTTTTTCATGTGGAAAGATAGATGACAGAAAGATATAGATGGCGGATTTTGAAAAGATTCAAGTGTTCCTGAAATCAAAGGCCCACAGCCGAATATCCATAAGCTTTATTTGAATCAGAATTCGAACTAATTCAGGTCTAGCCTCTCTACTGGGACTGAAGGGCCTAACACAAAAGAAGCCAAGCTTCAACTCCTATGAAACTTCATGTCAACACTGCTTATATAATGGGTATCACTGATTAGAAATCACACTTTTGACTTACTTTTAACATCAAACTGTATCCCCAAGTCATAGATTTATCATCATATGTAATGAAGTACTGAAACAAGCACAGATTACAGACCACCACAATGAAATAGATAGTAGTCTCACATGAAAAGTTTATAATATGGTACCAGTTCTCTATTCATGAAACAAGCAAAGAAACATTCTCCCCAATGAATAGTTTGTACGTACATGTATGAATGAAAGAGAGATGAGAGAAGGATGGGAAGTGAAATGATCAAGTTCAGGAATGAAAATGATAACTACAGATGTACAAGTCTAGTATCACAGCACTACAAAGGGAAAACAGAGCTGAGCAGGTTACCGAGACTAACAAAGTCACAGGCTGAGCCAGTGAATCTGATAACTACTATGTACACAGATTACAATTTTCTGGCACAAAATGTCAGCAATGTCAAGTTTCATCATTCAAGGTTTCAAAAGCTGGCCATAAGATCAGAAAAGGTAAAAAAGGTGGGGGAAAAAAAAAAAAGTGTAATTCAATGAATAAATAATTTGATAAATTTCTAAAAAAAAAAAAAATAAAAAAATAAAAAATAAAAAAAAAGCGGACAAAATAAAATTTAAAAAATGACATTTTCATACAAGCAGCGCAAGCTGATACACAGTTGGCACCATTTCATGATATGAGTCTTTTCTTATACCTACATACTCATCTTCAGCATGTAGCCATTATCTTTTTAAAGTATACAACAGCATTTGATCACATGAGTTACATTCCTAGTGCCTACACAACAACTTCAGCATGTTACAATTATGCCTGTCAGAAATATGAAATGTGTCATAGAAAGCATTACTGTCCAGTGGTGCAAAATTAAGCTGGTGAATTAACATTAATTAACAATGTCATCTTAATCTCTTAAGTCTCTTCTCACCCATGTTTATGACATGTGCAGGTGTTGCCATCCAAAATGGCAGTTCATAAAACTTTTTTTCTAAACTGTTGTTTCTTCACAAGTCTCAGTGTTTTTGTTTTTTTTTTCTTGCACATTTATGTATATGTCATGCAATCAATCCCCAAAGCACTGAGGTGCCTTATAAATAATGAGTCTTCAATGAGAACTGTTGACTTTTCTTGTGACATAGATTCAAATAATTGAAAGATATTTTTTTTTTTTTTTGCTCATAAGACTATCATCCAAATATCAACAGTACAAGTTATCTTAATATTTTCGAAAAAAAAAAAAAAAGGCAAATATTAAAATTCAAGAATTCAAGTGAATGGTAAAATTCAATTGAATGGTGGGTAGTTTCTGACTCAGATGAAAAAAATGCACAAAAATTTGAAAATTTTGTGACGGATCTACCCGAGAAGAATAAAATGTGCCCTCTTTTACTTACTTTCCAAGGCTGAACTAGCCCAACTTACGTGTATTAGCAAATGCCACCTCAATCCGATTAAGGTCTGGTGGTTTTGTTACTATGTTAAATGAGAGGTAAAAGTATAAGTGAAAAGGGACAGCTGCAGTTGCTCAGAACCAAAGAAAGAGGAATAACTCTGCATGAAAAAGACAGAATGCCAAAATATAAAGAAAACAATAGAAACCAATAGTATCCACTCATGTAATGAAATCATTTATTACTTTTGTTCTATATGCATTGTCTAATGATAAATTCTAAAACCGAGATAGCCTCCATCAGGTGGTTGACAAAGCGTATATAGAATGTAACGTAAATTCCAAACTGCTAACAGCTTATGTATGTCAAATTCATCAGTATAAATGGAACTTTGCTTTCCCCTTATCACCATTAAGAAATAAAATAAAAACGAAATCTAAAAAAAAAAAAAAAAATAATTGCTGAAATGTTCTGGAATTAGAAAAGGACAACTGTGAACTTTCCTCTGAAATACACAGGGATGTGGCACAGATTATGTTGGTATTCTGTCTTTTTCACCTTGTCTCAAATGTAATGTTGGTTACTTGTCTTCTTCCTCTAATAAAGCTGATTTACAGACCTAGGAACTTACTCTTGTAGGTCGCTTCAAAAGACACAAAATGCAAAAGAAACAATTAATATCTATAAAGAAATGGCAACAGTTTTTGCAGCAAAGAACACAAGCCAGTACACAGATCCAATATAACAACTCAATGACAGAAAAGTCAAGCTGAAAATTCACAACAACAACAACAACAACAAAGCAAATACAACATTGCATTCCAACTGAAAGATTTTTAGTAACAAACAGGTACATCGGGTGCTTAAAATACTAATTCAGGCAAACTTAACCAGGAAAAATAAGACCCTTATAGAAGTTAGGAAAGAATTCCTTACAGACAAGTCATATGTAAGTAAAAGGCTTTCCACACATTGTAAACTGTCAAACTGTCACTTTTGTGACTCAAACGGCTAATGGGGATTAATTATTATCAGCTGTGTTACTTTCCTTTGCTATAATAAATGAAAGTGCTAAACAGGCAGGAAAAAAAAAAAAAAAATAATAATAATAAAAACTTTTTTCATTGTGCTTTGAAAGGCTGGTGGGGGGGGGGCCCCCTATCCAAAATGGTAAAATTACTTTGATAAAAAGAAAACATTTTCCATACACCATGAGTTTTGTGAAAATTTTCATGATGCATGTCAGCAAAGAATGTAAGAGAGTGATTTCTTCTGTTCTCACTATACTTGTCTGGCAAAGAAGAGTAACAGGGCTGATCACAAACAATGCCCATGAAGGAAACAAAACAAAACAAAAAAAAAAAAAAAAAATTTTTTAACACAACATGAACTTTTTGTTGTTGTCTGTCATCATTTGGATCTACACAAACAAAATGACAAGAACACAGTGACTGACAAGACTGGGAGTCTACTGTAACTAACCACCACAAAACATCTGATCTCACTGAAGATCAGATATTTTCCTGTTTCATTCAAGTTTCACAATCATGCAAATAAATTTAGCAAATATCAATGATGAATAAAAAGCACAACACATAACATACAAACAATATCACATGTGCCAATTTGTAAGGAGAAGAAAGTCATTCACTTATGCTTCACTAAAGCCACCCATAAATATGCAAGCGACATCCTTGCACAACCTGAAACTGCTCCATTTAAAGAGCAACAAACACTTTTCAACACCAATTTCATATTTCCCAACAAACTGATGAAATGAGTCTGTCTACAGCTCTGTCTACAATACTTTGCCCTTTAGAGACCATAAATCTTGATCCCAAAACATTTAACCCTTGTGTTTTAATTATAGATGACGCTGTTGCTTCCGGGTGGTCAAAATATTTACCATGGCTCACTGCTGCTAGTGGTCTTAATACTGTAACAAGTAATTAAATGTTCTAGAATACATAAATAAATCCTACATCTCACCTTAATAACTTTAGGTCTCACCACAACTCTAATTTAATGCTGATCATAACCCTCCTGAAGCCATTTGGCCAGCATGAAATTTCTTTCTCATAGAGTTTAGATCTAGAATCTACAAAGTCTATTCCAACATCCTGAATCAAATCAAACGAGGCAATTTGAGTGCTTGACAAGGAAAACTTTGTTGCAATAGACTAGTGAGCATTTTGACAATTTGGTCACAATAATCCATGCAAATAATCATTTCTTCATCTAAAAATAATTATTTTGATTTGATGGAGACCTCCTCACGATGATTCAGAAAATCTGACTTGGATTTTCAACACCCGCGACTCTCATTACCACAAAATGAACTTAAAAATTCATAAGCGATCCCCACAATTCTCATTAAAAGTCTTTTTTTTTTTTTTCTTCGCCTTCTTACATTCATTTCACCTTCATTTAGACCGTGTAAAAAATACAACACTGTCTGAAAAAAAAAAAAAAAGGGACTGACAGGAAATCTTTTTCTCCGAAACTAAATGATTCATCCTCTCCCAAAATAAATCAAAAGAACAACAACAAAAAAAAATTAAAAAAAAATAAAGAGGAAAAAAAGAAACATGGGATTTGGGGAGAACATCAGCTTCAAAAAAAAAAAAAAAAATCTCCGAAACAAAATGATTTTACCCTCTTAAAAAAAAAAGGGAGGAGTAAATACGGAAAGGGGTGGGGGATTTCACAAACTACATCCTCAAGGCACAAAACACATTTGCACAATGACAACTCTCTTACCTGTATCAGTCTGCAGGAGTGTCTTCTCAGACAGAGTCAGTTTTCCAACTTGGCTGTTGCTGCTGGTGCGAATGCTGAAGGGAGGGGAAAAAAAAAAAAAAAGAATAAATGAACCAAAATTGCTTGTGCAACCAATTCATTCTGAATCTCTACAATCTTGGAGGCCTGGCCAATAGGGAGATGCATATATATAAATTTTAAAGTAAAAAATCCGTCATGGGACCAAAGCGTGTATATGAGCAGAGTGTGCTTGCATTCAGAGTGTTTATATCCGGAGACTACTGTATGTAAAGGTGGGAGTAAGATCTTGTTTGGTTCAACAAGAGAACGAGCCTGAACACTGTATGAATCAGGTTCCAAACGTTGTCTTGGTGGCCATTCTTGTCTGACAAAATGTTGATCACCAGCCCGACTGTCCCACAAACACAAAAAGCATGGATACTTGGTGTACCCACTTGTAGTCCCAAAATCAATACAACTATCCTAAGAGCTCCACAGATCAACCAATCATGGTCATTGTAGTTCAGAGCAGACAGTAGCTGATCCATGTTGTCATGAGTTTCTTCCATTTGCACCAAATGGCCGATTAGAATTGAAGAGTATGTATTTCCTATGTGAAGGAGGACTGCCTTGAGACTTCTGCTGGAAGAGTCGATGAAAGAGTCTCCATTCAGTAGCAACATAGTCCAGCCCCATTGATTGAATCAAACCAGCAATGTTGTAGCAGTAAACTAATGACGAGGCCTTCTGCCTTACACTTAGTACTTAGTACTATACAAGGGCTATAAGTCGCATATCTTATGTCTCAAATACTAGACCTGATCCAAGGAAACGGATAGAGTTTTTGAATTCAGCGCACCTAAAAAACCTATAAATCAATTGAAAAACCTTCGACCTTTGAAAAAAAAAATTCAAACGCAGGCCAGTGATACTGTAGTTTCCTGCCTATAAACTCGCTGTATATAAAGGCTTAATGAAAAAGGGTTTCCAGTGGATATTTTAAGACTGTCTAAGGGGGCAGGGATGTCAATCTGTGTACATCAAAAAATAGGAAACTTTCTGGCATATTCTTTAGCAACACGTAACACTAAAGTACGTTAGTGGTAAATAATACCCGATGTGGGGCCAACAGAGAAATTACTGACAGCCAAAAAGTAAGAAATCCTACTAAAGTATGAAATTTGATATCCCTGAGGGGGGTGTCATACTGATCAAGGTGCTTCTTACCTGGAGTAGAGCACAGCAAAGAGCCAGATAGCCAGAGCCAGCACTCCTTGCCAGTCAAACACACTGCCCTGATGTTGGCTCTCCTCCGCCAGCTCTGTTTTGTTACGGTTATTGATGATGTCCATCACGCTGGGGTTGCATTCCTTGTCTGTGGAGGAATAAGCAGGAGAACAGCTTAGAACAGCAATCTCCATCTAGGAATCTGCTGGACCCGTATCTGCTGTGAAACGGAATATTATCACTAAAATTTGCCTAAGAACCTGTAGTGCTACCAAATAAAAAATTTGTCTAATGAGGTATTTCGAGATCGGTCACATGACCGAGGCAACATCGCTCACATGTGGTTTTGTTTATATGATGTGAAGGTCTGAAAGCTCATCATTCGTCAAGATTTGTTTGCCATGCGCAGAGCAAGCAAACAAATCAGCGTGTGAGCGAAAATCCTCGGTCATGTGA
>JBCAUA010155432.1:0-22223 GCA_038406235.1 Peronia verruculata | reverse complement strand
GACAGATACATTAAGTTTTACAGTATCTATATTGTTATATATTAATTCATCACACAGCTTGATACTTAAAATGTTTATCTTTTATAATAACAATTTCAGGACAGAGGACACTTCTCTTTCTTTAAGCTAACCAGCTTGTAAACTGGGTTTTTTTGGGGGTTTTTTTTGGCAAGGATTTAAATTTATACCAAACTTGAGCATCTAGATCACCTTTGTACTTTCCTAAGCGAAAAAGATTGATCACGCCATGTTGCTGGTTACACGTTCATGGGATGACTTGTAATTGCCCACTAAACCAAGTCAATAGGTCTGAGCCTAAAATTAATTAAGTTTTCAGTCGTTTTTGTTTTCAGTTGTTTGCTAGAGAGTCGATTATTTTGCGTTTGTTGTGCAGCAATGGAGTTGGGGTCTACAGTTTGCTTTGGCGATCATGATGAATTAGCCTAAAGTTTGTGTGCACTGCCCGTTGATTTTGTTATCCATTACTGATCTCCGGGCAAACAAGTTTGTCAGATAATAATAGAGAGGCAATGTCCTCTATCCCGCAAATGTCGAGGTTGAAAGACCGACAAAGATTCATAATATTATTAATAAACTCTTTCTGTTTCTTGAATGGGAGAACATTGTGACCAGCCAATCTCTTCCCTTTGCCAGATAAAAAAGGTGTGAAATAAGCAATGGAAAGAAGATAAAATTCACTTTTTGCTTGATATATGCATCAAAAGACATTCTAAAAAAATGATATGGTATAGACTGAATGTTTTCTTCTTATTGTTACAATTAAATTATATTTATCATATGTCTCGCGGCCAGTCGAAGTGAGATGTAAGTCGCTGGGCTAGAGCGGAGAAATCAGGCTTTGAATGTGATGAGGGGGAGGGGGGGTTCAGATATCATTTTTTTGCAGAAATCGAAAGTGCATTCATTTCTAAATAAAACAGTATCAGTCTTACTCTCGATGTATACACATTACTTGATTAAAATGGGTTTTTTTATGAGGTAGGCATGTAGATTTATGTGTAAGACCTTTCATTCAAACTAGATTTACTCGGAATTCCGCTCATTGCTGAGTGGTCCGCCTTTGTCTCTTTAAACTGCAATATCTCTGGCTAGCACAGAGTTGGCTCAAAACTTTTTTCACTACCTGAAAGGGTATGAAATAAGCTTTCACATGATACCAAAAACCCCATATGGTGAAAAATCGACATATGTCTCATTTCAACTGGCCGTGAGACATATAAGACCATATCTATAAGCATATAGTCTATCTGAACAACGGACAAATTAGCTTTCTTGCAATTATTCTAAAGTAAAGCAGTTTTTTGATAACAGGCCCAAGACATCATGACATGAAGTTTATAGCAAATTTAAGAAGTTCAGGCCTAGTTAAGTGTGCTGTTTCCTCCTCAGGTGATAAAATTTTCCAGGTTTTACCCAGACACTAGCAGTATGGCCACTGATTTGTTCAACCCGTATACACATTTGTGGAGCTATCGATTATCATGCTGATTTTTTTTTGTCATTGCTGTTAACATTCATCATCACCATGCTGTGTCAGCAAAGGAGTTAACGATCATAATGCTTTATCAATTCAATGCCAGTCACACTGGCCAACCATCCTCGATGAAACATACAAAACTCTACATGGTCGAAGCGTTCTATATCACTATGGTATGTTACATAGGCAATAAAACGCTGTATGTACATACAGGGTACATTCTATGGACAACAACCATGCCATAATAAGTGTACAAAAAAAAAGAAAAAATTATCAAGCAGGAGCAAGGATGATATTATCACATGACAGGCATCATACTATGCCATGTGACCATGCTATTTTTAGGGACTGGTCACCTCATTGTCCACTGTATTTGTTTTCCAAACCCTGGAACGTGACTGAAATCTGTCCACTAATGGATGGGAGATAATAAGGCGAGTTCAGTAACTTGTCAAACATTCAAAATCTTTTTTGTACAGATTTTTGAGAAAATACAAAATAAAATAAAAAGACATATGCAGATATATATATGTATATATAAATATATAATATAATTTATAATATATAACTTTTAAAAAAGTTCAGTATTGTTTCAAAATGTATATCTATCTTCAAAGATACATAAACTAACATTTAAAAAAAAAAAAAAAAAAATTAAGTCTAGAACAGCTGAAAAAAAAAATATCCAGTAAACAACATGATAAGTTTGAAGAAGCTTCATTGATTTCTTGAAATGTTTTTTTACATGCTTGACTGATAAAAGCACACATGTAAGTACTTAATACTTTGCAACAACATGTATATAATCAATATTGCCAGCACTTGGAAAAGATTTTTTAGACCATTCATGTCGACTCTGAAAATGATCCAACTGAAATTGCTGTAAACATTATAGACTGAAGACAAGTGAAATCTAAGATCATTAAGAATATCAACTACTGAATTAGTTCAATAAAAGTTCGTGCAATTGTTTCTGAAAAATTTTTTTTTTTTTTTTAACTGACTGTGTCAACAAAGTGAAAATTCAAATTTCACTTGCAGTTTTCTTTGTCACAGCATTCCACATCATTTAGTTTCTTAGTAATAGTGTCTCTGCATCAGGAAAAGAAGTAATATATTTGTCTTTTTTTTCCTCCCTTTCAATTACTTTCAACAGCTGTCAACAATAGCTGTAATGCAAAATTTAACCTTCAAATGGAAGATAACTTTACTAGAATCAAGTTTACCACTCATTCAGGTAAGCTTTTGTCGAGCAGGATAACTTTTCTTCATCAATGTTGATCTATAAATATGAGTCATTGGCATCTGTTACTTTACTGTCTAATAAAACTGATTGTAGTTGATTAACAATCAATGAAATTATGCAGGCAACAAAAACAGCAGCAAAACATGAGTTTGCTACACTCAAATCAGTACAATAAAGAGAGCACAATTGGCAAATGTGACATAAGATATAATATTCACTGATGCTCTTTTATTTTTGAAATGCTGCCACCAAACAAACTAAAAATAATTGCCATGCTACTCCAGTGACCCCTATAACAAATAAAATCAAGAGATGGTATATTCATTACACAGATACCAGGATATAGTGAAATGTAGAATGAGCCCATGATGAGATATTATCTCTGTCCTTCCCATTTCTGCTATGATATATCAGTCCTATTTGTTTCAGACTATTGGTAAATTGACAGAACATGCCTACTAAAGCTGTCAGTGCTTTTAATTTTCATTATCTGCCATATTGCTGAAATGTATTTAAATGTGATAAAACTACCATCCTTTCCATAAAAAAAAAATAAAAAAATATAGCCTGATGCTGGAAAATGAAATTTAATGAGACAATGTAACTGCTTATTTGTTTGTGTTGGGATTTTATAGTGAATCAGCACAATCACAGCTATTGCACCCAGAATGGTAGAGTGATAAAATGAACTACACAACCATATAATTACAAGATTGCATCTGCAACATAAGTTTGCAGTCTAACATCAAAAGTCTCTAATTTAAAGAACATGACAAGCTATATATCACTAACCTCCTGCCGCTCTTGGTGTTCTTCGCTTCCCTTCTCTCTTCTCTCTGTTGACATTGAAAGCTGAGCCTGTCTTCAGGGCTTCCAACAGATTATCCATGACACCTTCCTGGTTGTCATCTGACAAACAGAGACAAGAATATCTCATGACATTTGGGTTTACATCCAGAGAATGTTTTTTTTTGCTTCTGTTGTTTCAAAGAATCAATAAAAGTAATGAAGTCTCAAGGATTATAAAATGTCCTGAAAACATATTTAACTTCAACAATCCGGAATAATAAATGATACTTAATTGCAGCCTTTCTAGAAAAATAAATAGTAACTTATGGAGTTCTTGGGTCACGAAAACTCACGACAAAATATCTTATGAATCACAATATATCCAGCAAACACATTTTACTTCACCAAGCCTAAAGAATAAACAATAAATTAAATCAACTATTCCAAAGAATAAATTATGATTACTGAAGTCTCTTTGGTCAGAACATTTTCTGAAAAAAACCTTACTTCAGCCATTTTACAGAACAAATATAAGATGATGAAAGTCTCATAGGTCACAAAATATCCAGTCCAGTAAAAAACATTTTGCTTCTACAATTCCACAAGATGAATAGAAACCCATGAAGTCTGATGGATCATGAAACAGCCAAGCAAAAAAAAATAATTGTTTCTACCATTACAATGAAGAACACAATAATTATTTACAATAATCTGATCAACTGAACTGCAGTTATTTGACAGATATCAGTGATGTTGTGGTCAGAGATCTTGCTTGAAGAGAGGCCACAGCAACTCTACTGCTAAGCCACTAACTCATGACTGAAAAAGTGTGGCTAAAATTAGATGTGGAACTGGCAACATATTGCATAGTGTTATGAGTTTCATAAATTTTTGTGGCTACCAAGTGCAGAAAAGCCAACCATTCTGACTGTCTGCACATGCCAATTTTCATAGTTTTCATAAGTTTAAATATCACTGCATGTTGAAAGTAACAGCCTCTTCTGAAAGGCCTATATACCTCTAATATACAGAAAGCAATGTACGATTTTGTCATGTACCAGGTATTCATTTTACAAAAAATATCTTAAAATTATGTACCAGATATTCATTTTAACTAAAACTGGTATTCCAAGTTCTCCACTTCTTAAGCCTAAGCAGAAGAAAAAACAAGCACTCTTACCTGTGGTCATATCCAAAATAGCTGCCTGTCTGAGTTTCTTTTCCTTCTTCTCTCTCTCTGCTTTCTCCTTTGCTTCTTTAGCACGGCGGATTTTCTCCTGTGTTTCCCTCATCTTAGCATTTTCTTTCAAAGCTTTCTGCAGACAATAATAAGGCAAATTTATTCCCACAAAAAGTAATAGTCAATTTTTTTTATATTTTTCTTGACAGTCCCATTTTCAATACCTAAAAAAAAAAAAAGAATGAAATCCATGTGTGATGTTAAATTTCAAATAAGTTTCTGCTATTACCAGTGCATCCTATGTCCATCCTAATAAGTGTTTTGCTGTTGGACAATGTCACTGATCTTACACCTTAGAGCCACAACATTCCCTTTAAGATTTCAAGCATTGTAAATTGGACAAGTGTAGCACAGCTTTCTTTCTAGAGCTTGCCAATCATTCCATCCATCCACAGCATTCAATATGATACAATATTCTTCTTCATTCAACACCAAAATGTCTGCATGAAGTATTCTATACTCAGTGCAAAAGCAAATTAATTTGTTTTGTTTGTAAAATTTATAGAACCAATTCCTTTTTTAAGGCTGATAGCTGGAGAAAAAAAGGGATGCAGTCCTTATTTTCTTATAAAAAAAGAAAGCATTTAGATATGATGGCTATAGAAAATGATCACTATATTCTCACTTGTAAACTGTCCTTGAAGCCTTTCATGTCACCAAACAACTCTTCCATGGTATATTTCTTTGGGTCAAAGGCAAAGTATTTGGCTGTGCTTTCAAAGAGAGTCTCCAGCTTTTTGAACATAGCGCTGAGCAGTTCATGCTGTTCTTGAGCTTCTTTCAGGAAACCGTGGCTCAATGTTAAGGAATACATACAATAATAAAATATTGCTTTACCTTAGCTAACTGACTGCTGAATTCGCTTATCCTTTCAGATTCCAATACTAAAACCACGAGGATTTTAAGAAATTACCTAAAATTCTCATAAATAACAAGTCCTTATTTTTGTTCAAAGATTTATCAATATTAGTGTAAATGCCCAGCCTTCAAAATGTGACAAAAATTAGTGGTTCCCAATATATTCAACGCAAAGAGTGAAGCTTGCTAAAATAAATGAATTTCTCAATAAATACCCAAAACTAAATGCTCTTTGATTCTTAGACAAATATCATTGTTAGGGTTTTCTGCTAAGTTCTTCTGTTCTTCCACTGGTGTCTCAGAAGTGTGACAAGATGTTACAAATGACAATAAATACCATATGCTGCCTTCATAAAATGAGAAAAACAAAAAAATGCTCCCTTATAATATCTTTCACCTTCAAGCTTAAAGAATTAGTCCACAAGATGACTTCCTCCAACGATACTTTGCTGACATTCCCTCAATCATAGAAATAATGAAAGGATATCTTCATGACCTCTGTGAATCTGTCATTAGGGTCATTTGATTTTCCAAGATTCTTGATATCCAATTCTAGATCTTTCAGCTGTTTTCCCATGGAGTTGATGTTCTTCTGTAGCATCTCAGAGGAAACTGGGGATGGAAACAAATAAACTTTTTGTACACATACTTTTTGTGAATCAGGGACTGGATTTGCTCGAGCTCACTAAAAAATTGCTATGAACAGTAAAGAACATAAATATGAATCTCTGTTTCTCGTTAAAATCTTTTGTGTCTATCAGTAATCAAGTAATCTATCACTATCAGTAATCAAGTTGTAGAAAATTATACGTGTGGAAAATAATTTGACTTTTGTATGTTAAAATCCAGTTATTCTGCCCAATCCCCAGTTCTTTATTATTTCTCAACAGAACTTGCCAATCATATAATCCATGGACAAAAGTATCCATTTCATATTTCCTATGATAAATATTGTCTCTTCTATTTTCTGATTTCACAATAATGAAGTGATTCATACTTATCATTATCAATGACATCTTGCTTCCACTGATAGCGATCAATGAACTTCTTTTTGGGTCTAGGTGCCAGCAAGGACTCATTTCTTACTTAAAGAATAGACAGTCAAATCCTCATGGATAAAATTACCTCTTGCTGCCTTATCCACATGTGCTGTTTCATCCAAAAATCCGAGGATGTCTGGATGTTTGTCTTCCAAAATCTGTGCCAGGAAATGCATCATTGTGATGCTACCATCTTGGCTTTTAGTGCCTTCAAGCTAGATAGAGAAAAAGACAAATACACCTTATTTAGTAAAGAATCATTATATTTCCAACATGATTTGAATGACCTGGAGGAGTACGAAAAAAAAATAAATAATAATAATAACAATAAAAAAGAAAAAAAAAAGACTGAACACAGACCTGACCTACAGTTGGGGTAGATGGATATTTTTTTAAAAAATCATTACCTAAAATATCTATATGTTTAAATGTAAACCAAATTTAAAAATTAAAGAAAATCAGGTCCAATATTCCAAAACATTTCAAATGGGAGAAATGACAATAGATTTTTTTAAGTCAGTCTACCAGTCTGAAACCAAAATGTAAGGCTTTGATCTATTTTCTCTTGCTGCTCCAGTCTATGTAGTTTTACCATTCTGATTTCCAGATTGGATTCCTATCCTTTTTTTTCTTTTCTTTTTTCTTTTTTTGTCTAATTAAGTTATATGACAAGTGTGTGATCTGAATTTCTAAAGGCAACTTGAAAAATTACTGGATTGCTTGTATGTACACTTTAAGTGGCTATCAGATTAAAGACGGACATTTGAATACACACTGTGTTGACATGAACTTGTACTGCTGATGCTGGGTACTTTTTACTTACCTTTGTTAAGAAACTGATATCAAAACCAACAGACTGTGCATTGCGAGATCCAGCATTCAAATAGTTACCCATCAGAAGCAAGAGCTCCAGCAGTTTGACAAACCTACGGCTATTCTTGATTTCATCACAGGCTTCTGTGGCAGACACCAGATCCTGGCAGAATCATAAAGTCAAACCATTTATATTAATGACTACAAAGATGCACACAGTAAACCAATGAAACAGTTTTCAGATTGCAGTGCTGAAAAACAATGAACAACTTTTCATGACAAAAGAGAATTTTGATTAAAATGATAGCAGGAGGATAACTGAAAAATGGCAAAAACCAATAAAATAGCCTTAGAGCACAGGGAAATTTATCAGGACTTTGAATAAACTATGTCACAGTCTGAGATTTTTTCTACCCTATTTTTCTTTTATGCTTCATCACAATAATTTTGTTTCCTGCAATCATGCATACACATATCTGCATAACTCACTGGTTTGATATCTGATACCAACTCTGGAAATCTCATCTTAAATAACATGGAGTTGAGTCGAGGCCCCAGACGTTTAATACCAGACATCTGTGGAGACAAAAATTATCTGTTATCTCATCAAATGTTAAGGGTGGTCCCTCAAGAATCAGATATAACTAAACATCCCATGAACAAACTATGGTTTCAAAAGAGTTCATGAAACTCCAAATAAGATAAGCTGCTTTTTTCTTTTTTTTCCTTTTTTTACATAAGCCAACTATAATACATTATTCCGTACAATAATCAAGTTATATTTTTGTTAAGGAGACATTTAATTTTACAAGACATGATTATGCCTGTACTCCGATTTAAGTGAATAAATAGTTGGGTTTTTTCATTGCTTAATCAAATTTTTGTTGTTTTTCCAAAATCAACAGTTTCAAAGGTGAGAGACATTTCAAGCTATTTCCACATGCTTCTATCCTCGATGATGAGTATTTAAGAAAGCCACAACTAAAAGTTAACACAGATACTTCCAGTCTAGACATTTATATGAATGCTCCAGAATTCCACCACAGACATTAAAAGGCTAACTCACTGTGACAGCAAACTGCTCTGGTTCTGCCAGATCCTTATAGTCATCCTTCAGCTCAGCCAACTTCTTCATTTCGTCTGGCTCTGGTGTGTACTTGATCAACTGCTCTAGCATGGCTGCTGTCAGATTTTCTTCATCCACTGCCAAAATTCTGCGCTTGATCTCCTCATATGGAATTTTGATGGAGCCAAGCAGAATAGCTGAGTAACACAAAAAGACATCTAGTATGAATTATAAGACAGGATCTACAAAACCTGGCTATATACCTGGTCCATACCAGAATCAAATTTCAAATGATGATAGAAATCTGACCTCTTTTGTGATTGTCATGCCTTCCCCTAAATTTAAAAAAAGTGACAGATTGCTGCTGTGATCTTTGATAAACAATATTAAAAAAAAAAAAAAATCTAATGATGAGAATGCATTCACAGGCATTCTCACCGTAGACATTAAAATTTGAAAATGAAATTGTCTTACTGCCTCTTACTGATCTTGGCAACTTTCCAACAGGACTGAAACTTTCTCTTATGCCTGTGAAATGCGACTACATGAGTGTTCTGAAGGCAATATTACTACCACATTTCTTGTTTCATCTGAACTACTTGCAATAGTTTGTTTCAACAACTTACATAGATTCTGGCCTGATTTCATGTCCAGCACCTTCAGTTCTTTTGTTTTCTTGATTGGTTTCTTCTCCTCCGTTGCCGAAGTTTCTTTCTTAGCTATAAATATAGCAGACAAGTAATGAGAATTAAGCCTGAAAATTAGACTGGGCATAGTAAGATTATACTAATACTTTCTTTCCAAATTCCCTTTTTACTTATACTATTATCATAATACCTTTATCCATAACGAAAATTTCTTTTTTTTTTTTTTTTGTCTAAGAGAGAGATCTAAATTCTTCATGAAAAAAGCCATTGCAAAGCGATATCCTTTGTTACTTCTAGTCTTGCTTTAGTCTTTCATCTGTAGGTTTTATAGATGTCAAAATATCAGCAGATTGCTCTATTTGAAATTTCTGATACATGCGGAACACAACCATCCAAACTTGCAAAGCCCACTAGCAATACTGATTGTTGTATTCATGATCACATTAGCCTAAATGAAACTAAATTTTGCATGGAGGCAGTATTGAGCTAGCTACCTTTGTTGACAAAGTAAAATGTTCAGGTTATACTTACGAGGAGCCTTAGTTGAAAACATTGTCTCCAAATTGCCAAAGAGTTCTGCATCCTCAAACTCTTCTTCATGTAATCTGACCCAGATAGATTCTTTGTCGAGATTTTTGGGATTAACCTATGAACAAAAAAGTTTGAAATTCAAAAATGAATTAAAATTTTCCCATATTTTTTTTTTTTTAACCAAATTTCACATTTTTGTTTATTTAACGTCGAGTACCTTCGTGCTCATTAATGAAACACATTGGTATCATTTCTGTCCATAGTATAAGATGCGATGAAATGCCCCATGGCCTCAGTTACAATGTATATCTAAACATCTGATTATCTTGCGTTGCAGATTGCAATTTCCAAAATTATTCAATCAAGAAGTTCTCTTTATATCAAAGCCTGACAAGCAAACACGGAATTTCCGGTTACCAGCTCCTCACAAAGCATTGACTAAACATGCTGTTAGCTTTGCAGGGTTTGAATACTCACTTTGTTCCAGTTTAATCTCTTAGTCTGAGTGTTGGTTGAGTATTTCTTCTTAGGCACCATGCCATGTGGAAGTTGATTGGAGGGAGCAGGGGGTGAGAAGGCTCCAGGAGGGGGAGGGGGGCCACCACCTGGTGGGGGAGGTGGGCCCATACCTGGGGGTGGTGGTGGTGGGGGTGGGCAACCACCCGGTGGGGGAGGAGGAGGAGGAGGTGGTGGGCCACCACCTGGCGGGGGTGGGGGAGGTGGAGGTGGAGGAGGTCCTCCCCCAGGAGGTGGGGGTGGGGGAGGAGGTGGAGGTGGACCCCCTGGACTGCCTTCAGCACCAGGCCCTTTGGTGAGAGCAGCACTGATGTTGGCACCAATTCCCTGATTGATCTGAGAAAGAATATGAGAACGCTGTCATTATTAACAGTGAATGAAAATATGGTCCAAATTCTTCAATATCAACACATAGACAGTTACTGTGTGCAGTTAACTGGGTAGATTGTGAAAAATTGTGTCATTTAATCACCATTCATTGAAAATTAGCTGAGTTCTAATCCTAAGTCCACAGTCTCAAGTTGAACTGTAACATAGTAACTGTCTATAATGCTTGACAGATTGGATATTTTATTAAAAATCAGACATGAGTTTTTACAAAAAGAAACACATTATAGTTCGCACAATCTTTATCCTGTTTCATGCTTGAACTCAGAAATTTTATTGTAAGTGACAGATCCACTTACAGGGGTAGCAATCTTAGTTTCACAAATTTTACAAAATGTGGTGGAGCTTTTAATGTACAACAAAAATACTAAAACCAGCTATGTTAATGTCTTTGTGCATTTGTTTAGATAATCCAAGCATGCCTAGAAAACTGATGCAGTATAAATGATTCATTTGTTTACACATAGACTACAAATACAGGAAATTCACTTACTTCACTGAGACAACCAGGGATACTGATGGTTTCAACTAGCCACATCCATATTCATATTTTTTCAAATAGTATAAACTGCTTCTTGACAGGTGAAAATTAACACAGACTAAACAGAACTTCACCTTTTCCTTGAGCTGTGCTATTTCTTGCTCATATTGCTGGACTTTACTTTCCAGGCTGGTGGCCTTGGCCTCAGATTCCTGTTTGGCTGTGATTGCACTGTCCAATTTTATGGTCAAGTCGGCCGCACTCTGATCTCCTGCATCCTCAAACTTTGACCCCTCAGATAAGCTATCTGCAAAATAAAGACAAAAAAAAACAAAAAAACATAGTATTTTCTAAAGCTCCTACCAATACAGTGGTCTCTGCCTAAAAACCCAGTCGCCCAGAAACAAAAAAGTGTGTTCTTAAGTAGAATGAAAAATTATGCAACCTGTCTAACAAAAGGCTGCCTTCCTACTATGATTAGTTGATTGTTACAACTGGTTAAAGATTTATCTATGTGAACTAGAGCAGCTTTCTTGAATGAGCGTGTGTTATAATTAGATCTGACAATTCTTGATCTTTTTTAACCTATAATTACATAATATGCTACCCTGTAGATAATTGCACAAGTGACCCAAATGTTCACAGACTGAAACCACTTCCACTCCTTTGTTTACCTGTTCTCTCCATCCCTGACCCCTTGTCACTGCACATCTACCACTGCGTTTCTCTCAAATGGAGAATATGATGTGAAATTCACCATAGGTACTTGTGCGACTTCTACTGACCCTAGGCTCTTAGGCAAATGTTTTATTTGGGAGCAGAATCTTAGAGGGGTAAATTATAGAGAAAAAAATCTGTTTCGCAGCAGAGGGGGGGCTCTTAAGCAGAGCAGGTTCTTAGGTGGAGAGCTCTTATGCAGAGACCACTGTATACAAACATTTATGAAATAAACTCTTTAATGTTTTCAGTTGGAAACCGCAAATTTTTTGCTTCCTACATGTTCCCAATTGTTTCTCACAATGTCCTACATGCCCTGCCATGATTGGAGGCGCATGTGTAAGTTTTGCCCCATAGGACAAGCCTGAAACAAAATCACATCCACAAAAATTGTATTTATTTCACAACTTTCACAACTACTCATGTTAACAAACTGTTAAAAAATAAGCACCATAAAGGTCAGGAACAGACTACCTTCCTCAGCAAGATGCAATTTGCAAACAATATTCTGGCACTATTCATAAGATGCATTACTTGAATTTCAAAAAGAAAACTGCTGATGAAGCACAAATGATGTCAAATCATTTTGTCTGCTATTACTGGTTCAGAATTACTTTTGCATTACTTTTCAAGGGTATATGAATATCTCATCTGTCTACAGCTTTTCAGTCATTCTTTTTGAAACGGCTTTTATTTTCATCGGGTTATTTAACTTCTTCTGAATAGCACCAAAAATAAGTCATATGATCTACTTATGATCAAAGAAAAATGTTTCTGTACTTAAAGTTAGTGTTTTACATACTTAACAATGGTTCAACATCTATCTCAAATCTTTTCGTGTTTCTGAAGTCTGGGTCACAGCCACTCCGATGAAGGACAATCTGTGTGATGCATTCTTCTATTAACTTGTAGTACTGTGGTCTGAAACAATGTTGTAATATCGAAAATTTCAGTCGCATTCTTGCATTAACATACCATGGCATGCTGGTGATATTTTGAGGTACTACAAAACAAGTTAAATAACTAACATTCAGAGCTAATATAAAAAATGAAATTGCAATCTTTTTCTTGGTTTGGCAGTCAAAGATAACAAACATAAGCATAAACCATCCTCAGACAAATAAGTTACAAACTGAACTACAGTGGTTTGAAATCAAAAGTCTCCTCCACTGAAAGTAGATGTCAGTCTCTTTCTACAAATATTTACACACTGTTTCTCACCAATGTAAATGGCCTTGATTGATCACTTATCGTGTATTTTATTGTCAAAACTTCAGAGGCTTGTCAACTTTCTGGATTTTCTTCAGGAGAAAGAGTTACTGTTATCATGATAATCCCTGACTATTGTACTAAAACCAATAAGTTAATTTACTCAAACAGAAATTCTCATCACTTTTGCATGTTAAATACAGAAACTAGTAGCAGATTACCAAAAGTTTTATGTGATACATCTCTCCACACAATTGTTCTGCATTTCTCTTTTTACTTACCTAGCAAATATATCATCTCTAATGGACAAAAGATGCTGCAATATGGAGAGGAAGTAAGGCTCTGCTACTGTGTTGCTGACCGTACTCAAAAGTAATTGAAAACATGCCTTGGGATCTCTGAAAACAATTAAGGAATTTTTCCTCTGCAGCACTTCTGGGCACCTCTATATCATAAACCAACTTTTGCATTGACATTATCAGAGACAAAATGTTTTTTTTGCTATGACCAATTCTGACAAGCCTCAAAAGTTATTTTGTTGGACATTTTCTTATGATGTCCTTACACAATGATTCAGTAACGGAGAAATGTACAAGACAACCTAACAATCCCCACCCAATTCCCTAATGTAGGTTCCTGGAATATGGACAAAAAAAAAAAGAAAAAAAAAAAAAAAATATATATATTAAAATATCTGACAACAGAGGAATGGACTGTAAACAATTAGATGTAAGACAAGAATAACTGAAATGTATAATTAGATACCAAAAGCGAAAAACAAATACAAATGCAAAGGATATTCAATTTCCATTCGAATATTGTCATAACGATGAGAGAATTCTTCCATGTCTTCCTCCTTGTGTTCATGGAAAATGTGGACATGAGTTTTCAACTCTTCATCTTCTTGTGCATCCAGCCACTGGAATATTGAAATATCCATATACATTATGCATGAAAAAAAAAAAGACAAAGTGCCATTTTTTCATAAAAAATTTCATAGATTACTAACCATTGAGAAGAAATATCCTTAATATTATCAAAATTTATTTTCCCATGCTATGGAACCCAACTAGTTGTTTAGAGATATTTCAAAAATAAAATAGTCAAAGCTCCAGTAAAACTATCCATTTGTTCAATTTGTGTCCCTGCATCTAGGTAGCATTATCGACAGAGAACTTTGCAAGCATAATGATTTCCCCCCCAGCCCTGATGACAGTTCAAAAGTTTAGCCATACTATTTCTTTTTTACAGATTTGAGGTTATCAATCTAACATATAATACTTGTATATTCTTACATTCAGTAAGTGCAAAGTATGCAAAGTTCATCTTGACATTTAAGATTCTCTGACATATGAAAATAAGAAATAAGACCAACAGCAGTGTCTACTGCTCACCTGAATGAGATCAATCAACCCTGTGCGCATAAACTCATTCCTGAGGTGCATTCTGAAGTCCAAATCATCTGGTGTGGAAACTATAGCGTTGACTAACTGGATACAAGCCACCTGTGACATAATTGATCAAACAGCGCTATTTACATTTTTTTTTGTTCAGTGTGTTGTTTTTTTAAAAATTGTCTTAGGTCCAAGACACTGTTTGAAAAGAGTGATGTATTTGTGACACTCCACCAGCCACATTTAAAACTGGTGTGTCCTACTGTTTCTCTATGTATGGCTCTGTCACTCATCTGAATTATAGTTACAATCAACATATTCAGTGGTAAAACAGTAACTTTTAAACCTCATAATGCTGGATAGTTTCTGAACAAGAACTTGACGGCTGAGCGAGTTGGACTATATCATATGACCACCATGAGTGTAAGTAGCACATTTTGAGACATTAAAACTATCAAATGTTGTTCCTGCAGCTTTGATGTAAACTGAAAACAAAATATCTCACTGCCTAGTTTCTACAGCTGGGAAAGGTCCTTGATGTCAAAACAGAGATCACATATAAACATATACTGGTAGTGCAAGGTGAAATCTTACCTGCATGGCAGGATTATCT
This sequence comes from Peronia verruculata, assembly GCA_038406235.1. Taxonomy (NCBI): domain Eukaryota; kingdom Metazoa; phylum Mollusca; class Gastropoda; order Systellommatophora; family Onchidiidae; genus Peronia; species Peronia verruculata. The sequence continues at coordinate 7,178 of JBCAUA010155432.1, read as the reverse complement.
CTCATTCCTAGACCACTGATGATGGGCAGAAATCTCTCCTGACTGCGGATCTCTCCACAAACTGTGATTCCTTCCAAGGCTTTGTCATGTCTGTAAACAGCATTCGGCAACTTATAAGGTACCCATGTGTCCTAACCAATATGGCTGAAGTTAGCATGGACTAGAGAATGAGTTTGAGAATGATACTGTGAATGAATGAATGAGTGGAAACTGGGCTGATAGATGTGCAGATGAGTGGACTGATGGACAAAAATGATGTTAATAGAAAACGGAAAAAAACAACAGAAAAAAAATAAAATTCATGATAAGTTGTTTGAAGAATTAACAGAACAACATGGAGAGAAATGAAACTGCACATAAAACTGACAATGTGGTGTGAATGCATTTCTTCACAATTTTTCCCATGTGATAACCAAAACTCCTCATGCTGATGCAAACCAGACATGTACTGTTGTTCTATTCAATTTAAATGCTTTATATCATACTAATCACATGGAGACAAATGGTGTAACCCATTTCAGACCCAATCCCAGTCACAGAAAATCTGAAAATACCTGGAATTATGGGCTACTGAAGCGAAGCATATGGAGCGTGCTAAAAAATTAACTGGTCTGTTTCGCTGAAACTTCATGATGACATCTAAGTCATTCTTAACACTTAAATGGATACTCATAGGGGGCAACATCATAAATGACATCATATTACATGTATTTTACCTGTACAAGCATTCAAAGCACAAAATGTTATAAATACTTGAGGCAACACCAACAGTAAGCAAACTGACAATGGCTGATGTAGACAAAACTGGAATGCTTTTTGTTTGTTCATTTTTTAAAAAAAAATCTCCAACACTAAAATTCCTTTTTTCGCCACAACAGTAGCATTCCTAGCACAGGACTATTGTAAGACAATACCAATCAGTATGACAGTGCACAACATGGCAGTACCCATTAGGTGGCACGAGACACATAGCAGCCAACAACCGGACAGCTTCCAGCATGGTGGGTGGGTCGGCTGGGTCCACTGTCCGTGACATGATGGTCAGTGCTTCCTCATGCTCCAAGATTCTCTTCAAACCAAACTGAAATCACAAGACGACATGGATGTGGGGGGCTGATGCTGGGCCATGCAAATGTGTCTGTCCATGGAATCATTTATGAAATGTTTCATTGTATCACTGCAATACAATTACTAAAGAGATGTATCTTACATAACAAAATGAGAAACTCCCCTGATATTCAGTTCCCAATTATCACAAAAAAAAGATTTGTTTTCCCTATATTGCAGTATAAATTTACAGCAAAGACGTCTCTAATATGGGAATGTAATTTGAAACTCTGCCTAATATTTTGCCCCAATTATCAGAAGAGAAATGTTACGTGGTTTCCTTCATTGCAGTAACAATTTGAGAATCATGCCTAATATTGAGTTTTTTTACTACCACTAAAAAAAAAAAAAAAATGATTTGTAACAACTGGTAAAACAACTGGTAATGCTGTAAGAAATCTTATGCCACAGTTCTCTATGTGGTCCTGTTCTACATTGTCCAATTCACTACTTTTTTAAAAATGGGAATAAACTCCATGTTGTGTGCAATCATGTTAACTATTGAGGTTAAAAATCATGCATGCTATCTGCTGCTATGAACAAAATGTACCCACAGTTCCACAACAATCAGGTAATTGTAGCAAGTAAAGACAATGAAGATAATTTAACTGTCATAGTATTTCATCATGTAAAAATACAAACTCTGTGCACTTCACATTTATGTGAATACACAAATAACGGCAATGTATACTCAATCTCCTCTTTAGAGACATAACAATCATACACTCCAATGATAAATTATAGATGGTACCCTTTGCACCATCTATCTCCTTCATCCGTATCAACATTCCACCACTGACACAAAAGATAGACTTCTTTCAAATCTCAGTTAGTTCTCAAAAACATTTATACATGCATGCCTGAATTGAATGTAACGATCCAGGAAGTTATTGTAGAAAATAGAATGGGCAAAATAAATTTGCTTCTCTTACTGGGTGATGGAATCTGTTAGGAACTGCTTCAGTAGTTGTTTCTGCAGTATCTCCATCAAAGTTATAATCGGTTTTCTATTCCTTTTATAATGCTACAAGAAAAGAATCACTGTTATTTCTTGGACCTTGATTGTGATCAAAATTCACTATTTGCACATGTTCTGTCCATTAGGTTGCTCATAATTCTTGTCTAGACCATAGGTACAAGCTAGCTACCTTTACAAAGCCTGTTGGCATAAGGAGGCGTTCTGAGAACTTTATTGTCTTGAAGTGAGGATGTAACACTAAAATATTAGACAAATAAAATTGCAGTCATTTTATTCACACAGTTATCAATGTATTTTTGACGTCTTTAGTTAGCTGCTGCACTGGATTTCCTGAGGGCCTGGCATTTATCATGTAAACTGACATAGTAGTCTTTGTTAGTAGATATAGACATGCACTGTTGGTGCTATACTTACTGTGTTGTTCAAGAAAGCTTTCATACATCTGACACATTCATAAGTACTCCTCCTTTCATGAATACTGTAGAAACAATGCAAAGGTATTTTACTATGTGAGAATCCAGATGCAAAACTGATACTGTTTTCAAGGTGGACATGAAAAAATATTGCCTGTTTTTTGAGAAAATATCTTCTGTGGTGCAATTTATTAAAAATTAGTAGATCCAGCTGAGGCCAATTCATGATGACAGTTTTAGGTAAATTCTAAGAAAATGAGGTATTCAAAATGAAACTGCTTTTCAAATGGACTATTTTTGTATGCTGTACAAGTAAATGATATTGAGCTGAAATAACTGCACACAGCAAGGTGAATGATATTTCACTCTTCAGCTTTCATGGAGATATGTTCATTAATTACATAAACTAAGTGACAAAGAAAAAATAAAACATTTACTGAATGTGAAACATAAAGATCACTGAGCCAATGTTAGAGACTTCCCAAAAGCAAATTTACCCTATCCTGTTTTGTTCAGCAAATTCAGTTTTAGCTTCCACTAAGATAAGGCATATACAAAAGAAGAACTATTGAAATATATATATATATTTTTTTATATTCCTAATTCAGGTGCAAATAACAACCTTTGCAGAACATAATGATGCCTCTTTACTTGCCTATAAAATTCTGATTGATAGCAGACTATTTAAAATAGAATTCTGAATTCGCAGATTTTCCCCAAATTGAAGACAATAGACAAATATGTTTCATGATCCAAATCTGTGATACAGATAAGGAAAAAACACCTCAGCATAGAAACAAAGCATATCAGAAAGGAAAGAATTGAATTGTCCTTACTTGTCAATACAATAAGTCAGATTCCTCAAGATGGCATTCAGTCCTTTCTCTCCAAACTCCATCACCCAGCTGGAAAAAAAAGAGTCATAATTACTAGTGATAAGATTGTGGCATCACATACAGTCAAGAGCTTTGATAAGTTATTCATTCAAGCACTATAAATGTTCTGTAAAAAAACAAGAACAAAAAAAATAAAAAAATAACTCAGTTATGCTGCAAACTCAGAGTCACTTGTCTAATGTATGGCAACTTAAATGTAAAGAAGTGAGGTCTTCTGCTGTTCATTTTAGTTTAGTTTTAGTGTTATTTAGTTGAGTTCAGTATACTCATGCTCAACTGACTCCTGTATAATTCATGACACATTTATCATAAAACTATTTACTAATGCAAAATGGTAGTTCAAGAAAAACAAGGGATGTCTTTGTAAACCATTCAAAGATACTGAAACTGAACAAACAAGAAGGCATCATCAGGGGCGCTAATAAATGTTACTATGCACAATTTTGCAAAATATCAGAGTAACTGTAGTTGTTTCCCTTGACACAGATATTAAAAGTCACCCTTGAATTGAATTGTTGTCACTACAACCTTGTTACGCTTGATAGTTCTTCTTCTTCCCACTTAGGTTCTCCCATTAACAAGTGGCTATCATTTCCCTCCTCGCAAACATCTCCATACGCTATAATCTTATCAGTCATTTGAAATCTTGCTCCCAGTATTTATACTTGAAACTGCATAGATTTTGTTAGACATTTCTGATGAGCTAAGACCATGCAATATGAAAAAAATAATAAAAGAGTAAATAAATTAAAAATTAGAACAGAAGACCTACATACATACAGGTGGATACCCACAACAGGCTTATGGACTCAAAAGCTGCCCTAAAGACCAATACCAAATTTGGCATACAACATTGTTGCATATGGATCTGTGTTTCTGTGTACATTAAGCCCAAAAGAGCTTATTATCTTTGACATTATTCTGGAAATGCGATAATAATTGAATAACAAACTCACGAGGCTGCTTGATCAGAATTGCACATTTGATAGTATGACACACTGAAACACGTTTTTTTATAGTAACATTCAGTTTAACCAACCAAACTATCAACATTGACATGCACACGCTTTCAATACATTTTAAGTTGCAAGACTATATTATTTTTTTTTTAAATCAAAAAATCTCCCACAGAGGCCCTGGGTTGTCTTCTAGTATATACATAGATAAATTCTTTTGAAGAAAATGACCAATAATACATTTTTATACATGGTTACATGGTTGTGTTTCTTACAAACAGCTGTGTTACCTCACTGGTTTGCTAGTCAGAGACACTCTCAGTGTCTCCAGCACTTGTGTTCTCTTGGCTCCCTTCAGGTCAGAGTTCATCAGCTCCTGGATAAAGGTATGTGGTGAGTCCAACTCACTTCCTCGAGCCTGAAAAATTCAACAAGAAAACTGATGATATTCCCAATGCTCAAATCAACATATCAGAATTACTGAAATTCAATACAAATTTGAGAAAACCTATTTAATTCCTTCCCATTCGTTTCATAGAACATTCCAACAGAAGAAAAAGGATGTATACATTATTGCAAGTTCTTAGGACAAGGTAACCGCCTCCAGGTGGTTAAAGAATGTGTACAGAACGTTCTCAGGTGGAATTTTGTCAGCTGGTGCACTAACTTTTAAAAGTAATTTGACTACCTGTCTTTCAACAGCAAATAAATTTCAACAAAGAAAAGATAGCAGAGTGACATGAGGACACCTTAGCAGAGAAATTATCCCACCTCAATTTCTTGTTTTAAATTGTACAATAATAACTATAAGAGGTATGCAGGAATCATTCAAGAACTCAGTGCAAGAATTCCAAGTAAAAAAGAACGGACAAACAGAAAGAATGCTAGTCTGCATGAGGGACAGAACATATGGAAAACAGAGAAAAGAGTCAATGTGTAAAATGGGTTGTTGGAATACGGGTGTGTGGGTAATGGAGAGTTAAAAAATAATAGAAAAGTGAAAATATAGACTAGGCTGCTTTGTTCTACACATGAAGAAGCTGATTTAGATACACAATATAGATATCATATCTACAAAGACAGCATTGATAATTTAAACCAACAAAAAAACAACAACAACAAAAACAAAAACAAAAAAAAAAAGACTAGTTGCTGTGTGGGGGTAGTTTAATGCAGACATATACTTTACAGATAAATAACAACAGTGTCAAAGTGAAAAGATGAGGAGCACAAACTCATATACTGTTTTTACAGGTTTCTCAATCAAAGAATGGAACACAAGAGAAAGAGGAAAGCTGTAGTCACAATAACAGTAGTGGGTAAAACTGACGGAACAGCCTTCCAGTCAATGTCTTGACCACCTTTTCTCCATGGACAACGATTCTTCCTCAGTCTGCAGCATTTATAAAGTTCTTCTTCTTCTTTTGTTTTTTCTTTTCTTTTTCTCCTGTTTTCAGTAGTATATTATACCAAGAGGTCTACCAATTCAATCAGTTAACAGAAAATGTACAGCAATTACTGCACTAAAACATATAATGACAATATGGAATAGTGAACTCACAGACCAGAGATGAGAAATTCATCTTTAACAAAACAGTTAAGACTGCATCTGAAAGAGGAGATGAAGAGTGATATACAGAAGGAAAAGACAGATACGGACAAGAGATGAGAAACTCATCTCCCATGAAAAGGGTAAAATACAAGTTATGAAGGAGAAGGCAATCGTTTCTGTAAATATCATCTAGAAGCCCATCAAGAAGATTGGCAGAGGAGGAAACAGATAAAAATGAGGTGGACATGTGTAAACAGAAGAATGCCTGTAAAATTCTAAGAATAGTATATTGTTGACAGTATGAAAGAAACATGTCAAGACATGAACGTTTTTGTTCTTGAACCCCAAAGGGTATAAAGTAACACACAGCAATCTTACAGTAATCCTCGGCTGGAAAGGTATTACCTTGGGAAATTGTTATGGGGAGAAAAAAGAGGGACATAAAAGAGAGAAAAAGAAAAGAAGAGAAAAGAGAAGGAGAGAAAGATACAAGGATATTGAATTACAATCAGAGAGTTTACATCAAAGGTTTGCAGCAGAATCTATTTAGAACAGAAAGTAGACAGAATGATAGTTGGAAGGATGAAAAAAAAGAAAAGAAAGCAGATAAGAGAGAGAGATGGTTATATGAATCCCTTACAAGAGTTTACATTTGGTCTGTGACTGGAGATTTCATATATTAAAGAAGCTGCTGGGCAGAGAGTAGAAACAGCAAGATAGATGAAAGAGTGAAAGGAGAGAGGGAAAGAGAGTGAGAGACAGAGGAAGGGGAACAATAAGAGGAATGAAGGGAAGAGAAAACAAAAAGGATAACAGAATGAGGAATACATGTATATGAAAGAAGAAAAGATGGACCACACTGAGAAAAGGTGAGAGGGAAAGGAGGAATATACAGGTGACAGATGAAGAGAAATGAACCAACATCTCTAGAACCTAATGGAGTACAGTTCGCTGTTGTGTACCATTCTCAATTCATAGACTCTTGCTCAGGTGCATCATTTAAAAAAATATAGCTTGGAAAACAAGAGAGTGAGGAATAGCTAATTACAACTAGGTGATATGAGCAAACAGGTAATCATTTTCTTCCATGCCTAGCCACTAACGTCGGCTCTCTGGGATGGTCCTCATTGACATCGCTTCCCTATCTATCCTGATCTCCTCTCTCCTTCCTTCATCCCCTCCCCCCATCCCCATTCATAAAATCTTAATACCCCATTAAAAAAAAAAAAGGGAAACAGGAAGGAATAATCATCAGGCCCATGGGGAAAGGGGGGG
>JBCAUA010155323.1:0-22223 GCA_038406235.1 Peronia verruculata | reverse complement strand
CTTAAATGCAGACTATAATTAAATATGTATATTATTTTAATATTTAATTACAGTTGAGAACTATCAAGCATCTAGAACACATCTTAAATGCAGACTATAATTAAATATGTATATTATTTTAATATTTAATTACAGTTGAGAACTATCAAGCATCTAGAACACATCTTAAATGCAGACTATAATTAAATATGTATATTATTTTAATATTTAATTACAGTTGAGAACTATCAAGCATCTAGAAGACATCTTAAATGCAGACTATAATTAAATATGTATATTATTTTAATATACAGCCAATATAATATTTTTTAATATTCAAATTCTTTATGCCCTATATGAAAAATAAATATGTATGTAAAAAGCAATTATTTCAGATCACAACCAACTTGTAAATAACAACACAAAATAATTTTCAACAGTTGAATGAAACCACAACCCTGCTGTTTCAAAAAAAAAATATACAAAATCATAATAATGCAGCTTGCAAATTGTAGCAAATGCTTAATAAGAGGTATGAGTTAAAAAGAAATAAAAGAATCTCCTGTAACAACAATTGACCTGTTGAACCCCACAGCCAGATATACCGGGCAGGTTTTCCAGTGTCAAATACCCCCACAGCCTGCTACTCCAGGCTGGCACACTTACTACAGACCTATGCATCCATTACAATTAAAAATAGATCTATTTTTTGTTTATTTGGAGCAAGGACATTTAGGACTATGGTGACTGCATATGTCTGTGGCCATGATCATGTTTGAGGCTTGTGTTTACAAAGGATATTGAACATTAAAGGAGAAATGTGCATTCTCCGGCTAGAACGCCAGGGACTGGTGTTTTCCAGGCACTGATAACCAGGGTTCAAAGGATTAAATCACAGCACCTCCTTTAACTTGCTCTATCTAGCACTTGCACTGCATCTCATATGGCACACTGATCTTCATCATTTTGTTGGTGCAACACTTGAAATGACTTCTAAAATGACTATTATATTTGAGTGCTCAGTACTAAATATTTTCTCATTACTCACATTTAATCTCTGTTGCTGGAAGTCAATTTTGTATTCATTTTTCTGAACATTTAGTGGGCCAGCATATCAGGACAGGTCTAAACAAATAAGAAGGCTATTCTTTGAGAAATTACACCTCTTTTTTTTTTTTTTTTTAGCTTCATTTCATGAATAATGCAAAGTGCAATGCCGAACGATTACACCTTATAGTTATTTTAAAGTACATAAAGACCCAAGTAATTCTGAGGTGTTCCCCCCCCCTCCCCCCCCCAAATACTATGACAAGTGGTCTTATTGAGACTGCACTCACAATAGGATGCTATGCTTTCATTTATTTCTCTACACATTCAATTCAGATCAGATCTTTGGAATTGCTACAAAAAAAAACATGACATGATTCATCATTTGTACAAACACATGCAAAATATGTCAGATCTCTAAAGTTCCACAAAAAATATGCAATATAATATTCTTCCATCCATCCATAACATATAAAACAAAACAAGTCAGATCTCTGAAGCTGTACAAAACATGTTATAATTCCATCCAGCTGAGTAATAGAATAAGTCAGATCTCTCAAGCTGGACATTAAACATGCTATTTATGGTTCCATCCATTTTTGCACACATTTACAAAACAAGTCAGATCTCTATAAAGTTGCACACAAAACATGCTGTAGTCCCATCCCTCTATCTAAACAAATAATACACAACAAATATCAAGAGTTTTCTATCACTAGCTACCTAAACAAACACATTTGTTTGCTTCATATAAATATCATTATACTCACAAGGCTAAATCATTTTTTGTAAAGCTACTGAAAGTCTGCTTTATATACTAATGTAAAAAAAAAACAAAACTGCTATACAGGTTGGGCACATAATTATATACTTACACAATTGATAAATGTTACTACAGCTGATCAAATACATTCAATAGATAATGTAACCTGTGGCAGAAATAAAACAATGCCACTAACATGATATACTGTGATTTTAAACAAATTCTTTCCTAGTGTTCCATATCGTTGGTATAATAAATAAACAAATAAAACTTAATTAAAAACGAGTCTTGACTAGCCCTTACATAATCAACATAAAATAAAATAAAAATTACTACTATTCAATATACAGAATACAAACAATCTACAATATGTAGTTCTGTATAATTAACGAGTTTGGAGAACTGACTTGTGGGCATTTCAATATTTTAACTCCCTGTCCAGCCTGAAAATGCTTTCAGGGGTCCAAAGCTAAGCTAATAAATGTCTCGCGGCCAGTCGAAATGAGACGTAAGTCGCTGGGCTAGAACTGAGAAATCAGGCTTTAAATATGATGAAGGAGGTCAGATATCAATTTTTTTTTTATTGCAGAAATCGAAAGTGCATTCATTTCTAAACAAGACAGTATCGGTCTTACCCTCAATCTATACATATTACTTGATTAAAATCAGGGTTTTTTATGAGGCAGGCATGTAGATTTAAGTGTACGACCGTTCATTTAAACTCGATTTACTCGGAATTCCACTCATTGCTGAGTGGTCCCCCTTTGCCTCTTTTAACTGCAATATCTCTGGTTAGAATAGAGTAAGCTCAAAACTTTTTTCACTACCCGAAAGGGCATGAAATAAGCTTTCACATGATACCAAAAACTTCATATGGTGAAAAATCGACATACGTCTCATTTCGACTGGCCGCGAGACAAATGTCTGTAATGGATTAAAACACTCAATGTTATAAACTATTTAACATTACATATATAAAATCTATCTAAATGAATAAAATCATGATGTTCAATGTGACAAATCAGTTGGTAGAAATGTATATAAATAATAAAATCAGTCGGTTCATAAACTCTCCATTAACCACTTCACTGCTAACAACAGTACTAGATGTGTCCAAGAAAGGGCATCTTGGGCTGAAGGATGTACCATGTACACCCAAATAGTGCAACAGCCAGCTTCCCACCAATCCGTACCTTTTTTTCTTTTTGATCCGTTTTTTGATTTTGGCCAGCAATTCACATTCACATGCAGAATCTCTTTGATATTTGCAGCAAGCTGGAGACTGGCACATGATTTGGCAATGAGAACCCTGTCAGGAACAATAATACCCTTGTTCATGCAACAATCAGTAACTCTGAACAAGAGTCGACACTTCTGATTGCCTGTGGGGTGCCTGTTGGGTCACTCACAGTGGGTAGGACTGAGTGCGGGTGTGAATTAGCAGCGGTCTAGAATGACTGTTTCGCTGATACTTGGCACATGACTGCAAAGTTGGCGTAGCAGTGAACCAGTTAAAAAGTAATGGAAGTTATGATAAAATGAAGATTCAACGTGCATTTAGAGGCTCATATACTCAAATCTTGAGTTCTAGATAGAAACAGGCAGCAGTAGGAAAGATTACCCAGGCAAAGCAAACTAAGCACATCTGCACACATGATGTTGAAATCAAAACAGTTGTAGGTAATAGTAAAACAATTATAATTAGCATATAGAGTCTAATGTGTCAGTTACCTCCTTTACACATGTTGTATTTCTGAAAGAATTCTCTTTCTTATCTATCTCTTATTAAGATTCTGCTTGTATATGACTTTTTTTTTTTTTTCTGTTGATCTCTTGATCATCTTCCATCACTGATCTCTTCCATCATTTTTGTACCTTAATATCTCCTTGACACAACTGCTTCAAGAGAAACATAAATTCACATGATCTGGTAACAAGCAAATGGAACTCTATGAAAATTTCACCAGAAACTATGAACAAGACACTGTGCACAATTTTCACATTCCTTCTTCACTAACATTCTGATCATATCATCACTGGAAATATGGATTACTGGCACTGCATTAACAACATTGAAGCGAATTTGTATAGTAACAAAACAACTCCCTTGTATCACCTAAGCAAGAGAGAATTAATTACATATAACAATCTGGTTGAGATAAAAGCCAGTTCACAATATAAACTGGAATGTTGTTGATTTAGACAAATTCTCATCTGTGTGCTGGCCTTGAGAAAGTTCTACTGCTATGAAAGGATGGTTAAACATGTTTTCTAACAGGATCAGTCTTCCAATATAACATGTACATGCAAACAGTTTTCACTTGTAGTTTTTCAACTGGACTTGCCCATGTTTGAAACATCTCCATTTCTATAATAAATTGCTTTTCTTGTTCCCTCTTCTTTTCTTCTTTTCTTTTCTTTTCTTTTCAAAAATTAGCAAGTTTTGACTGGTATCAGTTTTTAATTTTGCTGCTGCAGCTTCTGATGAATGACTATTAACATAAGACTGTCGGGCTCTAACAGTTGAGTTGGTTCTCCAGGTCAGCACACACAATGATTGAAATGCATGCAGAAGTTCACTGTCTATTGCTGGTCATCATACAATCAAACAACTGAAGGGTTTCAGGGCAAAATATGATAAAAGCCATTTTTGAAAATTCTGAGTTATACCCCTCAATACTGGGAATGGTGATAGTGCTATATGGTAAAGACTTTCCTTTTCACCAAACGTGACTTATCCTTCATGAAAGTCTTCAGAAAATCCTAGTGCTTAATGATAAATTACTAACTACTGAAGAACAAACTGTCATTTTTCTGTAAACGGCAATTTTGGGTATGTCTCATTTTGCCCCCAAACCCTTCAACTACCACTCCACTGAGAACATCGATTTTTCTAATCTGCAGAAACAACTAGAAATACTGTTTTGTCATTCGATATGTACACATTTACATATTGTGACAGTTCCCTGCAAAAGGATCAAACACTGTAAAATATCCAATATAACAATCAGATCTATTGTTCCAGAGATTGTACTTATGTTACCCTAAAGATTAACACAGAGATGAAAACACAAAGCTATGCAGTCAGATCCAACAAGTGCTCATAAATTTCTCTCATTTGATACACCGATTTAAAACCGAGTCACTTCGTTATCATTCACGTCATCATATACCATGACAAACTTCACTGATCAAGCCATTTCTCTCATTCTGATTAACACATGGCAGAGCATGTCCCTATCCATCATAATCCACAACACAATAAATCCCTGATCAGTAAGACTGCTGAAGGAATGTATTTGTATGTAGTGGGACTAGATCTAAACCTCTTGGATCTGAAGTGGTGGTTGACCTTTCAATACAGCACTTGAAGGTATTTTGCAACACTGTGCGAATTGTCAAAGTAAAGAGTTTCATGTTGAGCCTGAACTTGACAGTGTTAAAGGATCATCGGAAAAGATATTTGTGTTAGCTTCAGAAAATGTCTAACTGCAAATGATGTTTAAGATCAACATACTCTCTCACAAAAACATCAATTGTGAACAAAAAAGACTCTTCAATTTCTGCAAACTATGGCTTTTTATCTAATGCTTTTGAAATATCACTACCCTTGGCTGTGTAATGCTAAATCATATTTTTTTATTTTTTATTTTTTGTGCAAGTTGATTAACTCACTGGGGACCAATGACATCAAATGGCAAACATTCTCGGAGGAGCAAGGATAAGATATCACGTTCCTGTAAATAAACTTTAAGAACTCGCCAATCCACCTTTTCCACCAGTATATCCATGTTTATTCTAAAATTAGCCTTCCTTCCTTTGGTAAACTCCGAAAATCCATCATTGGAAAGTTAACTAGGGTATTTTGAACCAATATTTTGAACCCTTTTAAATCAGTGTCTCAACCTCAAAGAAAGTTAACCTGTGAGGTTGTTGATAACTTTCAGACAATCGACTCGGACATTGAGGAAAGTGATTCTGATGATGATTTATCTATGCCAGGCGAGAATTTAGACACTGATTATTGATGACACGTTGTTTCTATTAGTTTATCAACAGAGACAATGCCATGCCCTCTTTCTATATTTTGATAAGCATACATACTCATGTTTATGTGAAACTTGCTTGTAAATAATTTACAGTTCTAGACTTGCCTATGCCCATAGTAAATGACAACTAGATCTAGAAACTGCATTTATAGGGGACTTTAGACTTACTTTGAAATGTGAGACTGGTCTGCTTTTGTATTGGAAAGGGGGTAAAAAAAAAAAAAAATTGCATAATTTTCAAGGTTCACAAAATCTAAACTGTACAACCTATACAACCTGGCATATTCTGGTGGTCTGATTGGATCATAAACTAAAACTGTGATAATTTCCTTGCTTATGGTATGAATAGAATGCAGACAATGAGTTTTTGAAAATGACCCTAAAACCCTGGTCCCGGGGGGTTGTGGTTGAAGCCCAGGCCTGGTCTTAAGTGAGTTAATGTCGAAACTTAATCATATCAATCTGTAAAAAGCTGCTCAGAAACTTTTTGTAGTTTTTCTATGTCCCAATGACACAATCCTAGTGCAGCTGAGTTTGCTGCAGCTTGTTGTAATAACATACTATGCATGAAATTAACCAAAAGAAAAATATACTACAAGCTATGCATGGTACAAAGTTCCTCAGTGTGTTCGCATGACATTTTCTTCCTCACTAATTTTATATCAGAATTGTTTTAGTTTATCAGCATCGTTCACAAGTGATACTTTTGAATAAACAGAAATATCATCATCTAAAGCCCAAACATAGAAAGCCAAAAACATTCAGGATAAAGTCAGGAAAAAATGCTCAGCAAATGAAAAGATTAAAGTTGACAAGTTTCAATTTTTGATTTTAGAAAACTGGTGTGTGCACACTGGCCTACATGTCAACAGATTCCATGAATGGACACAAAAGCATCCCAGAATGGCACATGACGGCCTCGGCCCACCACAGTTATGTAAGTGCTCACAGAGTGCACGCTACTTAAGACTATTTGGAAATAGAAAACACAAAATCTCTCCTATATTCACCTTAGCTGCAAACAGGGCTCCCTGTCATTTTCCCTATATCCAGTAATCAAAGATCAAATGGGAAAGAATTGATGTGGTGCCAAAAAAGAAATGCTTTTTAGAATTCAACAAAAATACTGAGGAATACCTGTTGAGGAATGGAGCCATTCCTTGGCCTCTTGGTTGAGAAGAATGCAACCAAGGTATAGGGTGGCCAAATGCCATTCATTTGAGTACTTCAATAGGCTCAAATAAATATGGCATGTGGCAACAAAGTGAGCTTTGATGTACTGTTGGCAAGCTTGAACTATATTAAAAACAAATTGACATTTCTGTCTTTTTTACTTTCTTACAAATTCTGATGTGGCATTTTTGAAACGTTCATTGCAAAATACACATGAAACAAAAACTCTGCTTTGAAATGATGGCTTGAAATATCCTCCTTTAACAGAGATGCAGAATTGTTGATGTGATGAAACCATTTTGCCAAAAGGACAAGAATAAGCCTATGTTACTGACAGGCAAATGGCATCAGGGATTATCTTGTGACCCACATGATAGGGTAAATATCAGGGTGGAAATCTGAGCCACGTTTATGACAAAATGCCAGTTGAAAAGCTGCTCATTGCTTCACACAAAGGCTATGATGCAATTTCAGGTCATACTGGTTTCATGTTAGAAGGATTTAAACACTTAACCTTTCATCAACACTTTGTAATCTGTATAAGTGTAGGCTTGTTTTAGATCTTGTGGATATCTTACAAAGAGAATTTTGGCCTTTTCTTACCTGATACACTCCAAAGAAAAATATAACATTAAGCCTTTCTTCTGTTACCTAAAGTTGAACCTGTCTTTCGAATTCCACTGTTCATCTAAGACTTTTAAAAACAACTTTAATCCTCTGTTATAGGAAAACTCATGACAGTTAATTTGAGTATCAACACCGGCAGAATCACTTGAATTTGGAAGAGAGGATTAATCTTTATGGTTGGAATATTACAAATATTGTTTGGGGCTGTAAAGCTGTTAAAAAAACTGTAAATCCTCTGTTAGAGGAATAGTAAAAGAAATTATTTGTGAGTACAAGGAAAGATAGAATCACTTGGATTTGAAACTGATAAACTAATGCAAAAACTGTATGGGGTTGTGAGTGCTTGGCAGAGAGAATCAGTTAAGATGGTCATGCCATAATGAAGAACTAATGAGAAACCAGCTGTCACATCACTGGAGCTGCACATCTGACCCAAATAAGTAAGACAAATTCATCACCTTGACTTCCAACACTATAACAGACAAAAGAAACAATTGCCTAATGACTCCACAAGCTTTCTATATCTGTACCCACTGGCTGGAAATGAGTGATAAAATTCACCTGATAATGCACATGGTTCTATATGTTTGGCATCTTCACTGGTCTAGGTTTCACAAACAGTTTGACTATGTCACTCAGCCCTCGGTTATAAGATACTACAAATGGCACACTGTTTCACATGGGCTTGAGGCACTGGGTTTGCCCGGTTCCGTGGTGGTTGTCGACTACTGCTGATGGTAATATTGTTGTTATTGTTGATATTGGCATTGCCGCCAGCTGCCTCGGGCACATCACTGTATCGAGACAGCATGACGTCAAGTGAAGAATCGTGACGTCCTGGATAGCGCTGAATGTCCACGTCGCTCAGTGAGCTCATGCTTGTCCGGTAACCGGACAGCCGGTCAGAGAGCCGGTCCATGCGGTGGTGCTGGGGTTCAGCAGGAATGACCACTGTGGTGTCTACACATGGTGTCAGATCAGGCTTGGTGTATAGTGAGACCCGTTGAACTATCTCCGTGTATTTGTCCATTAAGTCAGCGTGGATTCCTGTACCACCATGTCCACCCACACCTGTGAGAAGATGATCATAACATACATGACATAAATTATCCACTAACTGCCTTTACAATACCTGTCAATACCTGCCCTAAACAAATATTCATAAAACAAAGCATGGAATTGAGAAAGGAATATGTTTAAGACCACAACATGAAACAACCGAGTTTTCCGTGAGTAACAGCCAATTCTCCCCAAATAAGCATGGAAAACATTTGTCTACTCACTGAAACAATATGCTCATTGACTGATGGTTTTTAACTGACGGTTAATAAGACTAATGTTCATCATACCATACCTAGTTTTTGTTTCAGTAATATTACCAAGTTTCAAATCCCCTCAGATACTGCAGTATTCACAACCACATGTGACCACATTTTACCAATTCTTATCACTCTTTACAATATCATTCTGCATCTATCAGAAATATTCATAGCTATTTATGTCCACAAAAAAAAAAAAAAATGAATGAATGGTATGAAACATAAGAATATAAAAAAAGAATCAAAGGAGTATGGAAGATGAGAATGTTTTCTGTTTAGGAAACTTTGAATAGGATCCTGTCACAGTAAGAGGCTTAATCATAAAGACGACAACCCTCTCGATAAATGTTTAAACAAAAAAAAAAATAGTTTACCCAATAGCCCCCAAAATCCATTAATCATATTGATATGAGATGCGATTCGTTGACATTAAGTGCTCATCAAACTGAGGCGGCCAGAGAAAACGCATGTTTCTTAACAATGAATGAATGTTTAATGCAATTTGTTTGTCTTCACGAAACCCTTCCATATCAATCAGAAAATACATTTCAGGGTTCAATTTGCTGAAACTGATTGAGTAAAAGCCCAAAAATGATAAATTAGCAGCATTGCCTAATAAGGATTCATAAGGATTAACATAACTGATCAGCCATATTCTCATTAAATTCAGCTGCAGCAACAAGTCACCCCCATCATCTTTAATTGCCAACATCTCAACTTCTACTCAGAATAGAACTACAATTTTCTCACATACAGAAAAAGGAATGAATGATCTTCGCAATGATACTAACGACCCCACATGCTCAAAATCTGATGAGAGCCTGATTTCATCGTGTTGCATCTCATATCTCCATTGCACTTGTCGAGACAAAGGCATGGGAACACTACTGCATACTGCAACTTCAGATCAATCCTAAGCATAGTAGTCAAAGCACAGGAAACTCTAACACACTAATCTCAAATTCATGGAAATTTTGAGAACCACAGTCAGCCCTGTTTAAATTCCTTTTTTTTTTTCTCTGTATTATTAACAAGCATTTCTCAAACTCTCAACATGGATTTCTTGCATAATTTCATCATCATCTGAAAGATGTCAAAGCGGCAGAATGTCTGATTAGGTCCATTTTTGGTCTGGCATTACTCGCCCCAGACTGTTGGTGATATGGGAAAAGTGTGTAGGGGTAGGCAGTGTATTGTATGGGTCTAAATTCTGGTCTCATTGAAGATGAATCACCGTGAGGTCGCGATGTCATTTATATGAACAGGGTTGTGGACTTGGCCACTCTTAGTCTGTATTGCATGGAATTACGATAACCTACACGACACCATGCATGCACAGTGACATGGTGAAGTGGTAACACACTGTCCTAAAGATGTTATGTGGATGAACTGAGATGTGCTAATTCCTAGAATTCTGATCGGACCACATTAGTGTTGTCATGGTTATGTCTCCTTAGCAGTCCTCCCAATCCTTAGCAATGAAGGCCAAACAGAAATCTCGAATTACAGAAATCTCCAATACGTTTTTTAGATCCCCTAGAAATTCTGAGTTTTCCATGCTCAACTGTATTTCTTCATTTCTGGGTATGCATGTGTGTTGTGGCTGGGACATACAAGTAAAACAATCTAGTGGTAATGAGAACTTAGTACCAAAGTAACATATCACCAGATGTATCTATCATCTTGTTAGCTTAATGTCATATTTGTATGGTCAGGCCGTGTCATCATCTGTAACATGATCTGAATTCTGTACAAACCTTTCATGTTGATGTAGACCAGCTGTGAGAGGATGACAGCCATGCCTCCTGGGGGTGGCCAGCTGACATTCTCCATCACCACGGGGATGATGGGTTTCTGTAACATATCTGCCAACCACAGCTCTCGGTTACACAGCTGGGAGGCAATGTACTTGGGGGTGATACAGGCTATCACAAGCTGAAAATAGTGAAAGGGACGCTATTAAGATCAACCACAAGCTGGTTGGTCTGATAACATATGCACACTGGAGGTTACAGCAACCATTACAAAAGCTATAGACATTAACGATTGTAGAAATACAGAACTGGAGTTTACATACTTCTGTTATCTACCATCTGTTAGGATATGTCTTGCGGCCAGGAAAAATTATTCAGAAGTCGTGCTGGGCGATTTTGAGCTATGGCTGTTTTAACTATTTCTGACTCAGATATCAATTTTTTTTTTCACATGATGAAAATTTAACCTTTTCAACCTGAAAGAAAACCTAAAATTTGAAATCTGGGTCAGAGAATAGTTAAAAATAGTTTTAATTGCCTTGGTGCGACTTCCGACTCATTTGCCCAAGATTCTTCATAACAGTGAAATGTATGACACAGTAAAACTATCCAGTATATGTAGAGCCTCTCATACACTGATATTCACTATATTATTAGACTTCAAGAAGCCTAAAACTGGAATAAACACCTGGTGTAAAAATGACAAAACAGAAACTCATTCATAAAAGCAATTTCAACAGTTTAAATGTATTTTATTTGACAGATAAACTGTACATACTTTTTCATGGAATACAAGAATGATATCATATTATCATTAAACTAGTGCAAAAATTTTCGTTAACAGAGTGAAAAAAGAAAAAGAGAAAAGAAAGGAAAGGAAAAAAAGAAAAAAAGAAATTATTCTGCTGAGGAGAAAGCTGCCACATTACCTTGCAACCCCGTAAGCCTTGGTCAATTTTGTTTGACAGTTGGTCACCTCCCCCCATCTGGCCTATGTCCATCCAGCAGGAGTAACCGGCCTTCTCCAGGTGGTCTCGCACTGCGGCCACTTCATCCTGCACGTCCCACTGATAGCTCAGGAACACTTGTGGTCGGTCCAGGTCATATTCTGGTGGAGGAAACCAATCAATTAATATTCAGCTGATGTAATCACCATGGCCCACTAATTGTCTTAGCTGACAGTGTTTACTATCAATATGGCCATAACCCACAAAGATATGTCTTGCGACCAGGGCAAATGAGTTAGAAGTCGCCCCGGGCAATGAAGATATACAACTGTTTTTGGTCATTTTTAACTAAGATGCTAATTTTTTTTTCCCCACAAAACGTCAATTTAACCTTTTTTCAATCTGAGAAAGAAAGAAATATTTTGGTAGTTAAATAGTTAAAAATGGTAAAAAACGGCTCTGACTTGAATTTGCCCTGGGCGCAAGACATATATATTGATACATGTACCTTCTTACTTGGCCCTATAAATTACATCTATGACAAAATTCAGCTCTTGCAAATAATAATAATTCATTGCTCATGAATCACTTGCAACACAGAATTCAAGAACATTTATCTCTTTGTCTGTCTGCCCATCAATCTGTCAATCAGTCAATCTGTCTGTCCATTCATCTATCAATAGTCATCTATTTGTCTCTCCTTCCTTCCAGCTATCTACCTACCTTTCCATAAATTCTATCATTCATCCATTCCTCAATTCTTTCATCACAACATCCAGGTATCCACTAGATCCATCAAACTGATGACAGTAAAAAAAATTGGAATCCACAGAAAGAGGTTTTGTCCTCACCTTTAGCCCTGTTGATGACATCATGACATCCCAGCTGTTCAAAATTGTAAAACAATATATTCTTTGCATTTTGTCCTCACCTTTGGCTCTGTTGATGACATCTATGACGTCGTGACATCCCAACTGTTGAAGATAATGTATCAGAACATCCACTGACATGGTGGTGTTACCAGAGGAGACAATCCAGTCTGTCAGCAGTGCGAGGGATGGGTTCAAATCTTCATTCAACAGGTCAATCCGGCTTTGCTTGTAACCTGCAAGAAATAACTCACTGATTGATTCTTTCAGAAAAAAAAACACTGGAATTCCATGAGTGTTTCAAGTTTCATTTATTAACTTTCTTCATATTTAAAAAGAAATAATTAGAGAAGATTATTTTTTTTAAAAATGAAAGTGTCCAAAGGCTAGATTACCTATATGATCATAAAATTGTAGCAATACTCCAATAAATCCTTAGAAAACTTGCTTGCAGTTTATTTATTGGATTAATCTACCTTGAATGTAATACAACATAAAGAAATTTGCCAGCTAAAAAAGGAAGAAAAAGATATATTCTGCGACCAGATGTCTGTCTATTCAGAAATGAAGATAGATAAGAGAAAACAAATTTTTCTTCTTCTCAAAATGATATTCTGTTAATATCTTGTGAAAAACTGTAACAGGTTAGAAAGTAAATAACATGGACACCTGAATGTATATTTTGGAGATATCTGAACTAACCCACTCTCTCATTTAAACTACTTTTGTTTTAGAATTCTGATTATGTACTACAAATGTAAACTGACAACAGATGATTCACAAAATCATGAAAAGACCACTTACCCATTAATCGAGCCAAAGCAAACCAGTCCTGGTTCTCGGGTGCTCCGTTCAGCAGTTTTGCAGCCCCTTTCAGCCAGCTTGGTAAATTCGGTACATGTCGTTCGATGTTTCCCATGCCTTGCTCAATGGTCAATGGTGAAATAATGGGCTCTCGGAACTCTGGAACCCAGTCAGAAACATGAGGGTATAGAAACATGAAATTGCGCTTATGTTAATATGACAGTGAGTCTAGAATTTCATCTGCATCAAAGAGAACAATATTACCAAGAGGGGACCTCATAAGCCTTTGTCCATGCGCGCCCGCGTCGCCTCGCCAGAATCTCCGCGCATATGCTGAGCCGCTATGTTTTGGTTGCCATGGTTACTAGGCGATTCATTATGGCTTGATTTCATTGTTGGGCAGGCCTCAGACACGTGCGCCAGTAATTTAAACAGATTTAATCATTCATTTCATCACAAGAAAAAAAAAAAAAAATCTGGGTGGGGATGAGATATGAAGAAGAAGGAAGAGAAGGGTGAAAATTATTTCAAGACAAGAAAGAGGAAGAAGAGTGAAGAGAGGAAGAGGGTCCAAGTGGTCTATGCCTGTTCTTTCTGTTGGTGGTGAAGTCGGAGCCTTCAAAGTGAAGGGAACATAGGACATGTGGAACTGTTTTGGTATTTTTGCGTTTAGTCCTTCTCTACGACAGTTTATAACCCACCATTTACACATTTCAACATCTAAAGGAAATCAGAAAAATAGATCTGGCCGGATGTATCTGCGACAATTGATAGCTGCACACCACTGCCTTTTCTGTTTCCTCTTTTTAGTCCTGCCTCAACCTCAACCGAGTTTTCAACTACATCAAGCACCAAACCCACATCGAGTTCAAAGTTTGTATCATTTACATGTACAGAATGTGAGGCCTCAGTTATATTGTCCGCATCCATGGCTTCAATAATATTCACACAAGTATCCATGCTTGTCATTTTCAACCTAAAAATGTGGTATATTAGATTTCAATAAGCAACTTATAACACTACGCCCAAATAATGGGGAGGGGTTCCTAGAAGTCAGTGAGCCACCACTTAACATGAAATCTAGTGGGCAAGGCTTCCTGTAAATATATAATTAGGAAATCTGTCACTAGATTGAAATCTGTCACCAGATTAGAACTAAGCTTATACAATTTATTCTATATCAAAACTCTAAAGATCTATGAATTGGTCCCACTTTGTGTCTGGCTCACAGACAATATTTTCAACATCTACATCTACAGTCCTAATTTAGATTTTCTGTAGTTCTAAATTAAATCGATCTATTTATTCTATTCTATGGTCTAGATCTAGATCTAGATTCTGTTAGTGGATAGACACGAATTTGGCCAAAAATGGTATCAGGGATAAGAATTCAGAAATCTAGAATCTAGATCTAGATCTATTTTCTTTGATTCCTCAATAGAATCAAGTCTAAATCTTAAGTCTAGAACCAATAGACCAGCCGACATTTATACATCATAACAACAACAACAATCACAACAAAAAAAAAAAGGCTTAATCATAAGGTTAAATATAATGACACTACAATAACACAAAATTTGCTGATCCGCTCGAATAAAAGCCTACAAGCTAGTCCACTCAATTGAAATCTATACTCCGACAATGGAGACTGATTACAACTCAGCGGGATGGCTTTGTTTATAAATGGCGGTACGCGCGGAGATTGGTTGCTAGGATACAGGCTGGCTGGACGTCGTAGGGTGGCGTTGTCCCCTCTTGGTAATATAGTTCTCTTTGATGTCACAGGGCAACCCTAGATGGCAAGGTTTGGGCTTCGTTGCGAAGAACTCGTTGTCTGCAGTCATTGAACCACCATCTGGAGGAACAGGGAGGATCCTTTTTCTTCGCCTCTCAACAACAACAGGCTTCGTTAACCTCCTCGTATCTACGCACCAACACTCTGCTCCATCCAGAGGTCAAGGCTCAGTTCTATGAGGCACTCGATGAGGCACTATCCAGGATCCCTAGCTCTGTGGGGATTGTACCGTATGCTAGGGTGGGAGCCGACTGCGACAACTGGCCCTCTTGTCTCGGCCATCATGACATAGACAGGATGAATGAGAACGGACAGAGACTGCTAGAGCTGTGCTGCCATCACGGCCTGTGTGTGGCCAAGACATATTTCAAGTGTAAGGAACGCCACAAAGTCTCCTGGCACCCCGTCTCGCCACTGGCATCAGCTCGACCTCGTCATCACCAGGCGTGCTGACCTAAGCAGCGTTCTCCACACGAGAAGTTTCCACAGCGCAAATTGCGACACAGATCACTCCCTCATCTGCAGCAAAGTGATGCTGACGACTAAGAAGAAACACCACTCCAAAGCGAAAGGTCTCCCGCGCATCAACACCTGCTGCACAAGGGACCCACAAAGAATACAGCTGTTCAAAGATAACTTAAGCGATATGCTGCCTACTGACACTCTCAATGGAATCTATGTCAACAGCAACTGGGATTTCCTGAGGAACATAATATCAGAACTCTCTGCATTCGGGAGAAGAGAACGCAGAAACGCAGACTGGTATGAAGCATACTGGAAAGAGATATGGCCAGTCACAGAAGCTAACAGGGAAACCTTGCTGGCTCACAAGCAGAACCCCTGCACCAGCACTCGTGACGCCCTCGGAGCTGCACGCAACAAGGCTCAGCAGACAGCCCGCCGTTGCGGAAATGACTACGTCTAAACCTGTGCAGCAAGATCCAGTCAGCCGCCGATACGGTTAATGCCAGGGGCATGTACGGCGGTATCAAGACAGCTACGGCCCAGCTGCAACCAAGACCGCACCACTGAAGAGCACGATAGGAGAGGTCATCACAGACCAGGGCAAGCAGCTTGAAGGCTGGGTGGAGCACTACCTGAAGCTGTATGCAACACAGAACGTGGTGACTGATACCGCCTTGGACGCCCTACCCAGCCTCACAGTCATGGAGGAGTTAGATGCCCTACCTACAGAGGAGGAACTCAGTAAAGCCATCGACTACTTGTCTTGAGGGAAGGCTCCTGGGAAACACGGCATTCCCCCAAAAATCTTGAAAAGCAGCAAGTCAACACTACTGCAGCACCTCCATGAGCTCCTATCCTGTACCTTTGCTGAGAGAAAGGCCACGTCCCACAAGACATGTGCGACGCGAACATCGTCATTCTTTACAAGAACAAGGGAGACCGCAGTGACTGAAATAACTACCGCGGTGTCTCCCTCCTCAGCGTTGTAGGGAATCTTTGCCCGCGTCAACCTTGCCCCCCCCCCCTACAGAGTCTTGCTTTTCCTGTGTACCCAGAGTCACTGTGTGGCTTCAGGGCCGGCCGATCTACAGTGGACATGATCTTCTCACTACGCCAGCTGCAGGAGAAGTGTCGACAGCAGCAGAAGCCACTGTACATCGCCTTCATCGACCTGACGAAAGCTTCCGACCTGGTTAGCAGAAGAGGACTCTTCAGCCTTTTAGAGATAATCGGATGCCCTCCAAAACTACTCCAGATGGTGATTCCCTTTCATGAGAACATGCACACACAGTCTGTTCCAACGGTGCCACATCCGAGATCTTCCCTGTGAGCAGCGCTGTGAAGCAAGGCTGAGTCCTGGCGTCGATGCTCTTTGGGATCTTCTTCTCGAGGCTCCTTCAGTATTCCTTTGCCGACTGCCAGGAAGGCGTATTCATCCGCACCAAAGCAGATGGGAAGCTGTTTAACATGGCCCGACTCTGTGCCAAGACGAATAGGAAGGTCCTCATCCGAGGGACACGGCGCTGATGTCTCACACCGAGGCTGGTCTACAGGAGCTAGTCAGTCGCCTGTCCCATGCCTGTAAAGGAATCCGAACTGACCATCAGCATAAGAAGAAAAACATCCTAGCCCAGAGCACAGACACAGCGCCGGACATCACCATGGACAACACACATCTCGGGGTCGTGTAAACTTTCACTTTCCTTGGGTCCACCGTTGCCAACTCTCTCTCCCTGGAAACAGAGATGTCCAGCAGGATTGGGAAAGCCGCCGCAGTCATGTCCAAGCTGAATACACGTGTTGGGACAACAACCAGTTAACATGGCAACAGTCAGCTAACAGTGAACACAAAGCTATGGGTCTACCAGGCCTGTATGTTCAGCATTTTGCTGCACGGGAGCGAGTCCTGGACTACATTATTCCGCCCAGGAGTTTCCATCCACGCTGCTTCACACGCCTTCTTCAGATCAAGTGGCAAGACAAGGTGACAAATACAGAGATCGTGCAGCCCGCCGGCATTCCAAGCCTATTTGTACTCCTTAGTCGGAAAAGCCTCAAGTGGCTAGGGCACGTACGCCGCATGGACGACGGACTTATCCCGAAGGGCATGCTGTATGGAAAGCTGCGCGAGAATTTTCCCGCCCCACAGGAAGACCACAGCTCCGGTTCTACGACGTCTGCAAGCGGGAAATGAAGGCAGCCGACATTGATCCCAGCACCTGGGAATGTTCTGCCGACAACCACCAGTTTGGAGAGCCACTGTCAGTGAGAGAGTGAAGACGGCAAAAACCACCATATAAACGACCAGCTCGCTGACAAGAGGACAAGGAGAAAATCGAGTGCAGTCTCTGTGGCAGTGTCAACCCCCTTTGCAACAACTGTTCCTGAAACTGCGACTCTAGGGTGCGGCTCCACAGCCACACAAGAAGATGCCATCCCCAGTCTCTCTCGAGACGAGAGGGTGCCGACGCGGTTCTCTCTTGATACTGCTAGTTCTTTTGCATAATGTGCTTGGACAATGCTTTCAACGCTATTTAACTCTGACAGCCTTTTCCAGACGTTTTCTGTTGTGTATTCTGCAGATTTCCTTAAAAACATAATAATCGTGATAAAATGAAGTAAAATTGATAGTTTACTCTTAATAACTCTCTTACTGTTGCCTTACAGACGCAGAAGCTGTCAGTAAGCCCCCTGACTACAGTGATTTTTGTGCCTGAGGCAGGAATGCCATTACTGGGATAATAACTTCATCTCTCCAAAAAGAAGACTCTTAAAAAGTCCTCTTATTGTATAGTTTAATGATATTAATCATGCGGCGATCTTTTTTTAAAAAACAAAACTGTTTGAAGTTCGTTTCATATGTATATTAAAACTAGAGAATGTAACATCTGCCAGCTTTGTTGCGAACTTCAGAAGGGAGGACGTTTTCTCTGTTCCGTTTTCTACACATCTTTCAACCTCCTTTCTGGTGGTTATATCGACTTTTTCCAGGGCCTAATTTATGACATTTTCTACCGATGCTACCTGTGACAGCCGGTGTGTATAAATGGTAGCATGGCCGTAGTAAATTGTTTCTGACATATTTCATGGCGACTGCTTACTTTTCTGCGGGCTGCTTTGAGAACTTGCAGGTTGTTTTCATTGTAATGGGCTGTATATACTATTAGATAATTCTTGTTTTTGATAATATATAATATTACCTCCTGGAAGCAGAGCTGTAACTAGTATACCGTTTTGATTTTTGCTAGATGTAGACAACATAATTGTAAACAAAATTATTGAAGTGTTCTCATCTGTTTCTTGCCATTTTTATCTTTCATACAGTGCAAAAAGGACAACACCGTTGGTTCCAGCGTAATAGCTTCTGCCAGAACGTAGCAGTGTACTGCCAAGACCTGCCTTGGGTACTTGTCTCCTGGATAGGATTGCAAGACAGAGAAGCTTGGAATTCAGCATTGTTTTACAGGTGAGATGTCTTCCCTGACTAACGTTCCATCTGCCCGGCAGCAGGCTTTTTGGGCGAGAGAGACCGCTTTCGCCGCTTCTTTTAGGCATAGCCACTAAACCACAGGAGCAAGTCAACAGTCAGATATTTTTGTCAGAGGCTGTTAATGGCACACTATATGGAAACTTTATAACTAGTGGGAGCCTTGGATACAATCCATCCAGGGCTCTGAATCTAGACATTTGGTAAATATATACCAAATATTGGTAACATAATGAATTTACAATTAATTGTTCTTGGACAGTTTGTGAATTTATGAATACGGCAGAACATTAGCTTTGTATCTGCTAATGCAGCACCAAAATGGGAAAAGAGATGACGCAAATTTAATGGATCCAAATTTTTGGTCAAACTTTGTTTCAAATCATGCTTGCCTCACATTTCTCCCTCCTCCCCCCCCTCCCCCAAATGTTGAGAAAATATCTTCAACGTATGAAAAGTCGTGATCAAATCATTCTGCTCTCGGCTCGTGTCATGATCTTCGTCTCTGACCTCACTACATAGATCCTCCGTGCCGAGGTAAAACCTAGTAACTCCGAGTTTTTGAAAAAGTGAGATAATGCTATATATGAATCATCAGCCTCCTTTTATACTGTGTTCACTACTTGTTTCGTTTTATTCTGTAGTGTTCGAGAAAAAATAGAGCAAAACCTAGCAATAGTTGTATTTTTCCTAAAATACAAAGGTAAACCCTTGTATCATGATATCAACACCCGGTACTAGGTTTTTCCTCTGCAGTTTCGAAACACTAGCTTTTTCCTCGGCAAACTCGAAAATACTAGGATTCGGCTCAGCACACAATGGCCAGTCTTGATATTTATTCCAATATACGCATAGTAGAACATTCTTATAATCCAGCGGAAAAACCTAGTACAATGTAAGCGTTTATGGGCGCATTTTTACCGAGCAAAGGAAAAACCTAGTAGTCTATAAAAAGCTGTGATTTCATTGGTCACAACGGCCATGTGACTACGCATTCGCGCTGCTTTCGACAAGATGGTGGCCTCCCGTAGGGGCAAGCTGATCCTTGAACTTTCATTAAAGAAAGTCAACGAGCGACTAAGCACTAAAAAAGACCTAGATCTAGTTCAACTGATTTGGACACATCTGGAAGGACCTTTGCAGAGCTCAAAACTCTAAAGCCTCCACTAAAAGCTTTCTCAAAGAAAGGTAAGAACAAAGGCAACAATAACAAGCTGTTAGATCTAATGTTTATTGACTCATCTCTGTAAAAAAAGATTGGCCTACGAATGACACTGAAAATCGGATGTTAAATATTGTACTAAATAGGCTACAGACGCTGTTTAACTCGCATCTAATTCTAAATCTAGATTTATACAGTTCACAGCAAGTCAGTGTTATGAGGCTAATGACAATGTAAGAGCAGGGCCGCGGTGAGAGAGAGAGAGAGTTTGTTTGTTTTTTTCTGACGAAATGAAGACACTGAAGAGCTCAAGAGAGCGTGAGTGTGAGATTGATTTTCAGTCACCACTTTAGTTAATGGAAGAACTTAGAAATTTTGGTAAGGCCTTACTTCTACAACCATGATAAAAAATAAAACAACACAGACAAAAATATATCATTGTGTGATAAATGTTCTACTGTCTTAGTATATTCTTGTTATTGTTCTGGGCCATGGTCTATTTTTCATTCTAATCTTTTCAACAGACTGGGTATAGGAATGGATGTCATCAGGACCGGGAGCTGGATTTTCTTCATCTAATTGCGGCGACGATTGTGCAAGGAGGAAAAAAGTTCATTCAACAAATGATGATTTAAAACAAGGTTAGTTTTTAGTACATAAACCAGGAACCTACTCAGGGATTTCTGGAGCTTAGACCTCAGTGGACGAAGCTTTTTCTTTGATGGCCACATCAATATTCAGCAGCCAAAGGTTGGCAAAGGTGTTAAAACAAAGTCCCTGGTCTAATATCTTCAACATCAGAGAGGAAGTAAGGTCTCTGTGTGCAAAACTATGTTTTTAACAACATTGAGGCTAAAAACTGATAGTATGGTGATCGAATTTCACAAAAGGAAGTTTGTGTCGCAGGCGAGCACCAGAGCCGACTTAAGAGGCAGATCAAAACCGCCCAATAAAAAAGACCCAACAGAAATTATTGCACACATTAACTCTTTTTATCCTTCAACAAGCCATTACAAACGAGAGCATGCCCCTTGCAGGCGTTATTTGGACTGCTATTCAACTGTGCAGCAAATGCACATGGACTATTAACAGAAGGGTGGTAGTGCTTCCTATGAACATATCGAGGTTTATTTGTCAAAGAGAAAATTTCGTGTTCAATGAGGCTTTTGCGCGAAAGACTGAAGGTAAAGACTTTGTGATCCTCTGGCACGAAGGCATTGCGGAAAGAAGTGCAGCGGAAGTTGCCCCAAGCTACATTAAAGTCTTGGAGTTGACAAAAATGCCCCACATAATATTTTGGGCTGAGAACTGTTCAGTTCAAAATACAAATTGGTATTTGTACTCTGCCTTGGTCACTTGTATCAATGAAGAATGGGGGCCAGCATCTGTGACAATAAAATAATAAATAACCTGTGAAAAGTCTCGGTCGGTGGTATGACGCTTCTCTAAAGGACACAAAGAAGAGAGACGAAGTGCGGACTCAGCTGATAGTTGGCCTGGAGAACATCGACAAGAGTGGCCTCCCAGGACGTTTCAAAGTGGATCCTCCAGTTCATGTTCATCCCAAAACTACTATGGCCACTCTTAGTTTATGAAATCCCCATCTCAACAGTAGAGGGATTAGAGGCAAAGACAAATCGATACACAAGAAAGTGGCTAGGGCTCCCACCCTGCTTAACCGACGTCGCATTAACCTATAAGCAAACGAAATAAGTGCTACCACTCAAATCCCTGAGTAAAGAACACAAGACAAGGAAAGCCCGCCTTCACCTGATGTTCAAAGGCTCACAGGATAATGCTGTGAAGAATGTAGAACCTCAACTGAAAACGCCCCGAAAGTGGAAAGTGAAGAAGCTGTCGATGCAGCAGAATAGTCCCTACAGACAAAGGAGATCATCGGATTCAATCAGTCTGATAGGAAAGGATTAGGTTCGGGTGGACAAACGGTCTCATTCTGGTCCACAGCGATGCCTAAGGAAAAAC
>JBCAUA010155212.1:0-22224 GCA_038406235.1 Peronia verruculata | reverse complement strand
ACACCATAATGGACTTAACAAATGTGAGAAATGGAGAAATACTAGCGACAATGATCTGAAAGACAAAATATTTCTCGGCCATCTCCACTTGTTATGCAAATAAACAAGAGGTGAAAAAAAAAAGGATATGATTTTTTTTCAGTCAGTTCTTATTTTTATAAAGAAAAATTAAATTAATTTTTGTTTATATATATTTGTTTTTAACTTGGACTTGAATGCACCTGTTAGAGCCATAAAGCATGCTGTGGTGGTGGACAAACAGGAAAAACTTGGCTTGTGAATCTTATGTTCTTTCTTTTTTTTCTTTCTTGTGACTAGATTTTGGAAAATGTTTGTAACCCAATTATGAACAAGCCAAAACCGAAAGTGGAGCCACCAAAAGATGAGAAGGCAAAGGAAAAGAAAGGAGACAAGGCTGAAAGTGACCAGAATAACAGTGAACAAGGAGAGAATGCTCAGCAACCAACTGCCGATGGACCAAAAGAATCAGAGGAGGCAATGGATGTAGATTAATGATAGCTTGTGTTAAGAGGCTGTCTTCTGTTCTTATAGTCGAGAATAACTAACTTATTTGCTGGCATTGTTTAATCATACAATATTGAGTTCAGATTTTTTTTTTTTTTTTTTTCTCATTTGCTTTTTGTTCATTTGTTTCTCTTGTCGATTTTATTTTACTGATGACTTGCCTTGTTCTGTGTCATTCAGTCTGTGTGGCTTCAGTCCCATTGTTAGAGTGATACAACTGAGATACTATGGATGACTGGAGAAAGACTGAAGATGATTGTTATGTTTCAGTGTGTACATATATACTCTGAAAAGAAGTCAGTCAGTCTGAGGGAATTATGTAAGTTTGTCTGATATAGCAGCTTTGTTCTGAGAGCTGTCTAGTATGTTGTTTTGAATTTGATAGAACAGAGTTTAACTATTTCTTCAATAATCTAGTTCATTTGAACACAGTGAAAGACTTTTTGTTTGAGTTCACACATTTCTGCATTCTTTTTCTATCCAAGTTGTTAAGATGTTTTTTTGCCGTTATATGGCATAGAAAACTCCACATTTTTTTTTTTTTTTTTTTCAAATATAATTTTTAAAAAATTTTAGCTAAATTTTTTTTTCCTCTTTTTTTTTTTTTTTGTGCTATTGTTGTTTAAAGTGATGTAGAAGTCACCTATAATACAAGTTTTATGCCAATTTTAATTGGGAGTGACTTGGAACATTGCGATTCACCTATACCATATCAAAACTGCCACTGTTTTGGACAAGCCATTTCTTTGAAAACAGCCATTTTGTTATTTCATAGTCATAGGTCACTTTATTTTCTCTTCATAATTCACTTTTGCTGTTGCACAAATCTTTTTTAAACAGCTTTATATAAGGTAGGAGCTTTATATAATATAGGACTTAGTTTCAATCTTTAATACCCATGATAGCTCTTGACACATCTTCGCTGCTGCTTGTCCTTCCTTTCTCATTCATCATCCCAGCGTGTGTTGAGCCAAGTTATTTACATGTTTTTAGAAGGTAAAACTATTATTTTTGGTCTTTCTCTGTCTCTGACATTGGAGAAAAGTTGTGTTGAACATACAGTAAAAATTTGTATTTAACAGATTTTCCTCTTTTTTCAGTGGAGCAGAATATGACAAGATTTTCTGTTATGTATTCTACTCTTTAGTGGCAGGCCTTAATATGATTGCTGTGTGTTGTTACATCATTCATCTGATGTTTTTGTAGGAACCAACTTCTCAGTGGAAAAGTCTTTGAGATTTTTGACGAAATAATTAAAGGTATAAATGGAGTGTGTTAGTTGTGTGTGTCCCCCCCCCCTTTTTTTTAAAATTTTTTTTTTATTATTTTTTTATTTATGTTGTTGATTTTATATTTGCAGAAATATTCACTCTGGCTTGTGAAACTTATGAAGAAAACAATAGGAGTTGTCATTTTACCTCATTCATTGCTTATCATCATCGTCATTATTATGATTATTATCATCATCTGGAATATTTTTTTGTCAGACAGCTATTTACATGTTATCTATCTGCTTGTACATTGATGATAGAGGTGACTGCTGGTGTCACTGTTTGTCTTCTTCAGTTGTACCACCAGAACCCGAGTCATTTACATATTTTTCTTAGAATTTTTTTTTTTTTTTAACTGAAGTTAGATGAGAAAAAAAAAAAAAAAAGTTCTAATACTGACATTGATTTGATTGCAAGTTGGCAATACAAGACTCAAACATGTTGAAAATTATTCTTTGCCGGAAATCTGTCAGAAATAGTGTTTTCCATTATTATCAGAATCTGAAAATATGTACAGTAACTCATTGATCTGGCATACAAAAACAGTCCCAGGCAAAAGAAAAACATAAAGTCAGAGAGATGAAAAGACTGATATTAGAAATCTATAGTCTTATTCATTCACATCTGAAATTAGATCTCAGGTATGTCTAAGATATTGCATATATTTGAAACATATCCTATATGTATGATCAGTTGGCTAATAAATAGAGGACACTGTACTCCTGTTAAAGGAATGTTCTTGTGTCATACTTAGGAGGATATTCGGAATGTAACAAATAAGAGAATGAGAACTTTTAATCCTAAAAGTGTTGGGATAAATTGCAGGAGTGTCAGGATTTTTGGGATGATATTACTTTTCGTGTTTCGCGAAGGTCACTTTACACTGTTTTAGTGAGGCAGTATAAGCACCAAGTTATGACACTTGTGTGCTGCCTGGAAAGGAATTGGGTGCCAAGATGAATGAGTCTTTGCCCAGATCAGCTCCTTGACACTTCTGGGATTAATTTGGTTTACTTTCATGGTTCAGGAGACCTGGATGAACGATAAAATTGTGTTGCTGTATAATTTTATCACTAAAAATAAATGCATGATTAAGCTTATGGGTTTTGGTGCATGTTGATCCACAAATACTGCCAATTATTCTTAAGGGCATTGAGTACACAGGTTGGGGGGCATGATGGGTTGTAGGATAATTGTAACATTTTGTATCTATTACATGTTAAATTATAGCGGTAGTAGGTGTATGTATTATTAATTTATGCCATACATCCAGTAACTTCTGCTATTGACATATAATGTGGGATCATAACCAATCTCTGTTTTGTTCATCAGTACTCTCAAACTGTATGATAGCTGAAACCCCACAATACAAAAGATGAGGGAGAAAATGAATCAAGTCTTTGAAATATGATGTTTCCTTCGATTCTTAAACATACAGAAATACAATTATGTGCATATTCTTTAACAAGGAAATTTTGCCTAAGAATTGTTTAGGATGTGCAGATTTATGCAATACCTAGCTTACACATAAACTGCAAAACTTGGTGATTTTGAAGGTCATATCCAAAAAGATTATATACTGTATCAGAAAGAAACTTGTGAATATTTAGTGAGACATAGTGTCGTAAACTTTTACATCCCGTGCTCGATTTTATTTTCAAACCGTGTAAGTCAGGATATGTGAAATTTTAGTGCTCTCAGTTTGGTGTGTGGTGTCCACTGGTGTGTGCAGAGGCAGACTGCTATCAGTTGATAATCTTTTTGTGCAACTTAAGAACAAAACTGATAGAATGAGGCATTATTGAAAATCCCACATGACCAGATGAAGTATGTATGTTAGATGTCAAAGGGAGCTTCATTGGAAAAATTGACATTTACTATGGGGTCACTGGGGTTGTCTTTGTGGGCATATATATCACAGCACCCAAGAGTCAAAGCAGTACATCATGTAATTTTTTATTTTTTTTTTTAGCATGGTAAAATGCACTCTCTATTCATTGAAAATTTGGCATCGGATTTGCAATGTCGTCTGGTTGTACAGCAAATGGAGCTATGGCTGTAGAGACTGACAAAAGTTCAAATGATGTATATGTACCTAGCAACATACTGTACATCCCACCTGCAAATATCATGATTATCTGAGATGTGAGTCAATGATGTAAGAATTTGTGTCTAAATGGAATCGACTTGAGTGAATGACTGGCTAATGACAGAATTTGTTTGACTAGACTAGATTGCCAGATTCTCATCAGGTTATGTTTCCTGATTGAAACTTCTGGTCTGCTGGTATCAAAGTACATTTCTTATCATATAACAAGTGTATGTTTGTTGTACCAACTTCTCTCAGTGTTAGAAGATCAGAATAGTTCTATTTGTCCTGAGTTAATTTTTTTATTTTAAGAAATTGTTTCAAATGTTGACATGTTTATATTGCTTTACTTTACATGTTGTATTTCAGATGAGCTCATTCATAAGCTTATTTTTCATGAATGGTGAACATGTATTTTTTTTTTTTTTGTTGTTGTTTGTTGTGGACATTGTAGTCACAGTATATAAAATGTCACATTCTGACATCATTTTCTTTCATCATTCAGGCTTTTTGTACACAAGTACTACAACATGAAAAGACAGTCACTAGTACTAAATTGTGAATGAATTGTGACAGCAGGATAAAAAAAAAAAAAACAGGGATGCAAACTCAGGTATGGCAGTGAAATGATGTGCAACTTTCGTGAACAGTTAAGTCTGCTGTGTTGTTTTCTGTCCCTATCCCTGTCCATTTTTGATTGCAGCTTGATCTCAGATATTTCTTCTAGGAGAATTATCCTCATTATTTGCACACACACTCTCTGTGTGGGCTCGTATAGCGAGTTGAATTGGGAATTGTTTTTGGTATTGACTGCTTTCTTCAGGATTTTATTCATAATTCTTATGGCATGCACATATGCACGGAATTCAAAAGTTTGTGCCAGCATTGTAATGTTACTGATGATGATTTTAATACTCTGCTATTCTCTGCCTCATGAAAAAAAAAAGAAATAACTATTTCCATTTTCTTATTCTTTGATTTGTCTGATTCATGCATTATTTCAGACATGAGCCATGAAATATGTTTTGTTGCGTAGACTTAGTTGTCATAGAAAGAATGGCTTTTGCTTGCTTGATGAAATGTTGAGGGACAGTCTCTGGAAAGAGAGGTGTGCCTCTTTGATCTTAAGGCATTGCTCCTGTTTGACCTGAGCAAGTTCCTGCTTTTTCAGAATAATTTAGAATGTCTAAAGCTATGAATTAAATTGTATTCCTACTGGCAGTAGTTTACTTTTTGACCAAGTTGTTTGTAATTTCACAGGATTTGCCATGTTGAGATGATGTTTATTGATCTGGAGTACAGCATGCTCATTACACAGGATTATACAAACAAAAAGTAAAGGATGAAAAAGCCTGGGACATCAGGGACAGCTCAGTAAACTGTTTGCACAGATTTCACTGTCATATATGTACTGCATCTCCAGTCCTGATACCTAGCTTGTCTGCAGAACTGCATGAAAAAGATGGTCTTTGTAATGAGCTTTGAAATTTCATGCAAATTGTGTATTAACTCAGTAATAAAGAATTATGTAAGCAATCATGACACTGGTGATGAACTGAACATTTGCCCTGGGAACATGAAAGAGTGCTGTAATTTGTGGTGTTCCTGTGTGTATGTCGTGTGGTTTAACATTTTTTTTTTTTTTGGCAACTTTTGTCCAGTTTGGATTGCCATAGATTGCCTATTAAGGCAAGTTTCATTTGTCTTGGAAACCAGAATAAGTGTAACAACATGAAAGAACTTTCTAATGCCTTGCCTGGGTGTGAGGCAGCAAAGAAATTGAAGATGTGTAAACAATCCATGGTTGAACAAAGTGGAGGACTGGGCTCTTTGTTCGTTGAAAAATAAAGTACAGCCAAACATTATTTCAAAGTATAGAGCTGAAGCAGCCACCTTGTTTCCTGAGAATTTGAGGATCTCTTTTTTTTTAAATGGGACTATTGAGCATACATATATATTTGGTTGAAACATTTTTGTATTGAAACGTATCAAATGTGAGTGGGAACTGGAGCACATAATTTTTGTCTGTAACTTAGTACAGCTTTGAGGATATAAATTTTCACAAAAAATATAGTAGCTGTAATCTTTCTTTAAGTAAATCATCATTGGTGCAGATGATTCATTTTTAGCACTGATGATAAAGGAGTGAGAAATCAGTCCATCCCAATAATTGGGAGTAGACATCATAAACCAAACTGCCGAGCATTGAACACCAGCAGTCAATTGTTGCACTCAGATAGTCATTTCTTTTTTTTTATTTGGAATGAAGAACTTTCATGAAAAAAACAACACACACACACACAAAATGAAAGCTGAGAAGATTAATTATACCTAGTCTTTCTGTCTGTCAAGGTTGACTGAACGTCATCAGTTATAGATGACTTCAAAGATTTGTTCCAACCAAGTGAGCGGCTGGAAATCCCTGTCTTATTTTAGTAGGAGGGTGCAAACACTGAAAACTATTCACTGTCATTGACATAGAAAAACATATAAAAATGCACAGGTATGGTGAAAACTGTTCTCATATCTTGTGGTGGAGTGGTAACAAACATCATTGAGTGTTCTTTTTTTAGCAGAAGGGTACAAACATTCCTCCGGGGATTGTCAGGTTTTTCTTTAGTCGAACATGAACTATTCCTGCCAATGTTTTGTCATAAGGTTAACTAATGCTGGCTTCCATCTGTACTTTTACTACACATGTAGTTATAGTAAATGTGAACTACTAATGTAGAATATAAATATTGTAAGGTTGGAGGTAGATCATGTACATGTACAATTGAATGCCATATATTTGTCTGTATATTGACAATTTCCATATAGAATAAAAATATTTCAAAATTGTGATAGAATAGAGATATCAGACGGGTGATCGACATTTACTTCTGCTCTCTGTCTCAAGCTTTTATTTTTGTCACATAGCAGTTTATTTTTAATTTTGCAATGACTTAAACAAATGCACTTCAAAAAAAGAAAACTGAAAAAAATCGCCTCTGCAAGTTTAAGAACACCTGTAATTCCTGAAAGTTAAAACATTTCTTTATTCTTTTATGGCCAGTTATAAGATGGATAAAATTATTTGATTTGCTGGAAGAAGGCACAAGTTAACTTAGGATACCAAAGCAATTATTTTTCTCTAGAAAATAATGAGGGTTGCATGTTGATTAATTATAAAATCTAGTCTAATTGGACTAATTATCGTTTGATTCCTTCATCAGCTCTTAACTGATGAAATTCATTTTTTTCTCTGTCACCATTTAGAAATTTGTCACATTTTTATAGAACTGGTTTGTTTCCGAAGAAGTCATGTTCACTTTGTTTCAACTGCCAGTCTTACAGGGTTCACTTATTGTTATCGTACCATCTTTTTAAAGAAACAAATTCTAGATAATCCATTGCGTTTTGAATGGACGCCCTTGTCTTTTTTTTAAAAAATAATTTCCCACATGAGAAAATAAAGAAAATGTCAATTTCATTCAAGTTTTTTCTAATAGTTTGTGATTTTGTCATTTCGAAACAGTGATGATAACAAATGTATTTTGCATCTGTTCCTTTATAATAAAGATCAGAAAAGTCCAGTAATACAAGACTTTTGTTTTCTGTTGTGCAGTTTGTGGTGACAACAGTGGATTTATAGGTGTTGGAGGCAAAATATTGGTGACAATCCAGTCATCACTGCCGACTCAAGGCTGTGCAAGATAAATATCATAGTTGCATTTAAGACTCTGGCATGAGACAATAGAAAAAGTGGTATATGGTAAGTTTTACACTGAATCATCGAATAGATATCAATGTACAGATATTTATACAAAACTCGATAAACACATTTATCATCTCAGACAAAGTGAGTCGCCTTATGGATCCTAGATTTCCTGAAAACTATTAAGCTATGAAAAATAAATTTTTGTCATACTTTTCACAGAAATATTGCCATATACACTGTGTAACCACTTTTACTACTGTTTGCACATCATAAGTCATATTGCAGTCATGGAATATAAACAAAACCAAAGTCCCAAACAATGCATAATTGGTCTTGTGAAAGAAACAAAAAATGAAACAGTAAAAATGGGCAGGACACACAGACTGATGTTATGAGCATACGCCTATGTTTTAATAGATTTTTCTTCACATCAGCTGTATCAAGCATTTTTCCCTTCAGTAGATATACAAGGACAGTTGTGCAATTACACAAGTATTATGTACATTAGTGGCAAAACATGCATGCATCAACAATTTCATATACTAGAATACAAGTGGACACTGGGTGAAAAAACAAAACAAAAAAAACAAACAAACAGGACAAAAATTGAAAAGGAAAACACTTGTAATGAGAGTTAAGATAAAATTATCACTTCTACAAAAATGAGACCAACACAAATTTACAAGGACAGAAACATAAACAAATGTGAGTTAAACTGCACAGAGGAGCACATGTATAATTATACATGTAATTAGCACTTTCTGCAGGTCTAACACAGCATTTTGAAAAAAAAAAAGCCCAATGATATTTGCCCTGTGGCAATATTCAAAAGTTGAAATCTAAAAAGCTATGCAAAATGCTTAAACTGTAAATGCTTTGGTAAGTTCGTATAAACAGGAATAACAGTCATTATCTATTTGCCTTTGTGCCAAATTTCAAGGCAATGCTTTGGTGGTTTTCACACCTAGAAACTACCTTATTGGATATCTTTTACCGCAACACACATATCGTGAAAAAAAGCACTCACTATACACTGATACTGATAAAGCGACATGAGGGAAAAAATCTATTACATTCTTACTGTTACAACTACATTCAAAATGTTAATTTCCAGTGCTTCAGTTTTTAAAAAAACAATTATTTTACTAAACTACAAAATACAGTGGTCTCCGACTAACAACCCTCCACCAAAGAACCCGGTTCTCCTACAACCTGTAAAATGGATTTTTTTCTATTTAATTTACAAATTACACCTCTAAGAACCCGCCCAAAAATCCATCTAGGAGCCCAGTGTCAGGCCAAGATATGCAAGTATTTATAGTGTAATTTAACAGCATATTGTCCACTTGAGAGAAACACACAATGCTAGATGTGCAGTAAAATGGGAATAAGAGGTGGAAAGAACAGGTTGACAAAGGAGTGGACATGATAGTTGATAAATGACTGCATAATCAGGCCACACTGTGAACTAAATCGTAACCTTGTCTGATAACAAGTGGGACAGCACTTGTGATTGGTTCTGTGGATTAGGAGGAGAAAGTTAGCCTTCTGACTGGTCAGTTGTTTTGTTACTTCGGTTGGCCTGTAGGCACTTACGTCACTTGTGCAATTATCCATACGGTAGCATAGCAATATCACGTTTTCAACATTGATGCTCTTATGTGAAAACTCATTCGACATTTAAATGCTAGGCAGTACTGATGTGATTAAAGGCTAAAGTTAACAGGAATTGTTAGATCTAATTATAACACACGAAAACAGGGAAGGAGGCTGTACTTATCTGCTTAACGGCAACGATCAACTAATCATAGTAGGGAGGACAATCTGTGATCAGACGGGTTGTGTAACTTTTCAATCTGCTTAAGAACCAGTCTGTCTACGAGCCCGCATTTTTTGTCTCCTGGCGACCGGTTTCTTAGGTGGAGACCACTGTAAAACCATATGAGATGCAATACGATGAAATCAGGCACTTGTCAAACTAAGGTGACTGGAGATATCATGATTTTTCTTTAACAGTGAGTTAATTTTTAAAGCAATTTTTTTTTTATAAACAAAGCCCTTCTATGTCTAATTCCCATGGTCCCAGTATGTCAAGTGTTAAATTTGCTGAAATACAGTGAGTAAAAGTAAAAAAAAAAAAAAAAATTTCGAGACATGAATAGGGATTAGTTTCTGATTAACAAAAGTGAACGACCATTTTAGCACTAAACACAGCAGGTCATCTTTCATTGCCAATATCCTACCTTCTATTCAAGCAAGGACAAAGCTTGTTTTTTGGGGGGTTTTTTTGTCAACAGAAAATAAAATGAACAAGCTTTGCTGTCACACCAAATAACTCGTAACTCGTTACTATATGCTCAAAAATTGACCAGTGCCTGATTTCCTTGAGTCATTCTGCATATTCTGACCGAAGATCAGTACATATTGTCTTCACAAAGTATGACATATAATCATGTAATTGGTTAGCCAACTTACAGATCTACTGAGAGTACAAGTAGTTTTTGAAATCAGCATGTACATTCCCTTTCACAGAGAGAGAAAATTTGAACATCTGGCGAGTCAAAATGTTAATAAGCATCAAAACTACAGATCTCTTTAAATTATATCCTCCAAAACAATCTGAGAGGCCTCTTCCGAATTGTGACTTCAGAGATAAAGTGAAACATTGCAGAATAGTTAGCAAACCAAACTTAGTAAGGAAGTAAAGTTAAACATTGAGATCGATAAAACTACATGTACATGTACTTCATTAACGGCATTAAATATTTACAACTCTGTAGCTCTTCAATCCACTGTTTAGTTCATAGAGTGGAAGTTTACAAAAGGATAAATGAAACATGGAATGCAATGAGTTTCTCAAAAAAAAAAAAAAAATTACAGCATGACACACATTACGCCCCTGTCTCCATAATGTATTTCTGAGTGAGCTATCACCATATCAATCATAGCTTCCATCTCCAGAACTGCCTTCTTGCTTCTTCAGCCATTGGGAATTCAAGCTGGGCTACACTGCCAACATCATCCAGCATTCTTGGCTCCCATGCCCATGGACATGCTGCACATTCAAAGGTCTAGCTATACCAGTCATCCATGTGAGGGAGAAAAAATATTTTAAAGTTTAAACTAAGCCTACAATTGATGAACAAAAGCTTAATTCAACAAGTCTCTGATCTGTCCATTTTCAAGGAAAAATCTCAGTGGGTGGATGATGAAAGTGACTAGTATGATGAACATATCTTCTACAAATATTTTACGGTGCAACATGTCTAAAGCATTCAAAGAACGATATGCACAATACGTTTTAACAGCAAAATGTCATGATTCACATTTGTTTTCAACTATTAACAACAGTGATATGATTAAAAAATAATATGAAACTGAGTATTCAGGAAATCAAAGTTAGTACACTGTATTCTCTGAGCTCATTCTTTTAGTAATACCCTACTTCAGTCCCAAAACATTAGGACAAAATGTAAACCAGAAAGAATAATTAATTTAATTTGCATAATAACAATCAACCTCCAGATATTCAACAGTGACTGAAGGGGCAATACAGATGGTTTACAGTGGCTGCTTTTCTAATTTTCCTTTACGTAGATTTTTTACCTATGTGATTATCTCAAATATATTCAGTTATTCACAATAGATGGGTTGTGACTTCTTTTTATCTTTGAATATGCAATACCAATTACACTGAACCTAGGAAATAACAGTGAATATAATTCTACACTAGCAAGGCTATGCCTATAGATCCATTAATTATGATGACATTTCTACTTCCTCTTCCTTCCCCCCCTCCTTTTTTTGAGAATTATGATCGATGTCAGACCACACTTCTCCTTCCACCCCTCACCTTTTTTTTTTTTTTTTGTTGCACAATGGCTGAAGAGGAAAATTGCTGGAATCCAACTTTGAAGGCAACATACTGAATGCCTTACATCATCAGTGCAAGAGAATGATAATAGCAAGTTAATTCTACCCATTTTGTCTGCTGACCTTGTGGCAAACTTTTTGATGTGCAAAACCAGCATCTACATCTAGATTTCTGGATCTAGATTTAAATGGTCCCAGCACAACAATTCAAGATAGGCCTTACTTGGATGAAAACAATATCATTAATTTTTGGGCCAAATGTTTAAGCCTGGTAAATTGTTGTATTGAATGAAAGATCAGTATTTTATATCAAATAGTATCATGTCAAGATCTCCCTCAAGAGCAGAAAATCGATCTAAAATTGATGCCTGACATCATCTTTTAACACAGGAGGAAACACAAATGGGAAATGGATCTATACTCTAGCAACAGCAGTCATACTGAGTCACAGCAGAATCCTTGCCATAGAAGATAGAGGCAAATGAAATATGAGAAAGACAGTTATACCCCGCTATACTGCTAAAAGAGGCTGCATATATTATATTAAATGAAGAGTAGGAATACACATCACTGCTTCCAAAGCCTCCTTATAACTCATTATACAACACCAGCTTGCCCAAAGATGAGGTACAGTAACAAAAGTGGTTGCTACAGTGCCAGGAAGAAATCCTCATGAAATGAAAGCCAAATCTTACTTGACTCCAACACAAGTACATGTCACTGTATTTCTACAACCATTAAAATTGAATGTTTACATATATTCTTAAAGAAAACATATCTCAACATTGTGTATGTTCATCTGGTAGACAAAACTATGTAAACATGAATCCCTGATAAAGCAAATCTATGTTCTGAATTGTACAGACTGACTAGCTAGGCGGAGAGACGCAAAAAAGACGTGAAGACATTGTTTAGACCATGGTATATAAGTTTGTTAGAATCAATGAAACTGGTGGAAAATATGTGAATACACAATCTACTAAATATATTTCATTAAATTCTTTTAGTATATAACAATTCTGACAAAGTTTACAAATTTATCTTGGGTCTTGAAGGCCTCAGTACTTTTTTCTGAAATCAAGATATCACAAACATGACAAGCCATCAACCTACAGCTTGTCCAAACTTACAGCAGCAAATATTGAGCTGCGCTGGAGATTTCAAATAAGGAACTGACTGTTGTTTATTCTTAAACTGACACTTAAGTGAAATACCAAAGACAATGAGCCACATTTAAAACATTGAATGAACACTGTACATATGAGCAGGCAGACAGTCAGACACACAAAGACACATCCAGAAAACAACAACAAAAATAAACTAGAAGGCAGTTCATAAATGCCATGGAATAATTATTAAATAATGTTCTATCAAATCATTAATGGGCTAAACACACATGGAAACATGTATTCAACAGAATCAGTTGCCTCAGTGAGACAGGTGACTGATGAAATTAAATACATGAATACAATACATGTATAGATTTTTGTTACATATTCAGTTATTGTTAGACAATCTCTTTATCTGCTGAAGTAAGAACAATGAAATGTGACAAAATTATTATCACAAAATTACAAAAATTATTGTCACTGTGTATCAAATTTCATTCAATACCTGTACTTGAAGCGATAATGTTATGAAGAAGCTTAAGAAATAACCTGCCTGCACAAAACAATAGCTTGTTTAAAACTGAAACATACAGTGCAAATGGCAAGCTCTAAGTTTTACGAATGTCTCTCTTATTCCATGACAGCTGAGGGTCTATTTAGGTACAGATCAGGTGAAAAACTGCACTGGGTTAAGCATACACTACTGAGGAAAG
Source organism: Peronia verruculata (assembly GCA_038406235.1). Classification (NCBI taxonomy): domain Eukaryota; kingdom Metazoa; phylum Mollusca; class Gastropoda; order Systellommatophora; family Onchidiidae; genus Peronia; species Peronia verruculata. Next base: position 8,944 of record JBCAUA010155212.1, on the reverse strand, counting down.
AGGTAACGTTCACTACTCCACAGTCTCTTGACTGATACCTAAGTAACATGTGCTCAGAGGTAGAGCCAGTATGCAGAAACTATGACCACCAATCAAATAAAAGAGGTTGTGAGGTAGATCAAAAGCGAGCGAAAGTAAAAAAGGGAAAACTGGTCTTTGGGTCCTATGCTATACGAGGTATGAAGAAAACTGACCTGTAGAGTATTTTTGATGAATAAAACACTGTCACCTCAAAATTTTTATAAACTGTTACTCAGCCTTATATTCAAGACTAAATGCAATGATAGAGGAACAGGCTATAAATACACCCTGCTCTGCATGATTTACTCAGACAATTGCATCAAATGACAGAAAGAAACTTGTGAAAGGAGAGTTGGGAACTGCATGAGAAAGTTCAGTAAAAAAAAAAGAAAAGAAAAATCCCATGAAATATTTTGCTTTATTTAAAAAAAAAAAAAAATGTACATGTACTTTATTTAAAAAAAAAAAAAAGATCCTTGACATACTTGTGTAGAACACACTATCTCATCTCAGCCTCTCTATGGCATATGCAGGCAAAAATGATTCAATTTGCCACACACATGAGAGTAACAGTAACGCATGAAGGTGCATAACATGATAGATATGTAAGGTACGCACAGTAGTAATGTTAGTGGTACATAATGTTAGCTACAGTGAAACTCGTGGACAGTAAGCTAGCTAAACATGAAGAATAAGAGTCTCATTCACATTTGTACTGTCTAAAAGCATATTACACCCATGAACCCACTCATTACTTGTGAACTGGGGATGAAGATCATTTTGGCCATTAAAACAATATTCCAGATATCTATTCAAGGGTGACAACAAGATCTATAATTCAGTACCATCGGATGCAAGAGCATTCTGCAAATCCCATTCATACATTCTCATCCCGGGAGATATCCTTAATAGAACAGCAAAACAAACAAACAAACAAACAAAAACCCCACAAACTTTACAATGTCAAATCAAACAACAATAATGTACATAATTAACAGATGCACTTTATTTTCAAGACCATTCTCTCTTTGAACAATCAATTTAGGACAAAAAACAAAACTTTTCATACAAATTCACAAGTACATGTTCTTTTTTCTTTTTTTTTGTCCACAAAATAATACTATAAAGACAGAACTAATTTCTATTAGTCAGTCACCTGCTAAGTGGTGATTTGGACAAAATTCTTTGATTCAGTTTTCAAATGCATCATAATAATTTTGATGTACTTCTGAGAGACAGACTGTCAGTTCACACTAATAATTCTTTGTACTTTTAACAAATGAATTTTCTGTTAGACAAATGTATCGCCTGAAGAAAATAAAATGGTGACATTATAAACTAACATTCTCAAACTATAAACGTGTCTGAAAATAATGTTTCACAAACATGACAAACTGAAATGAGCCACAGCATGAACCACATAACAAATGGATGCACATGTATACCCATGCTCATAACAAATAAATACAGATTATATCGTAAATATTTACAACAAATATTGCTACTTGGACATGTCATGGTTGCCACACTCTTGCCTTACTTCCACTGCTGGGAACATACATAAGACAATACAGTGAACCCTTAGGCTCTATAAGTCAATCATTTTCAGCCATCAATGACAAAATTATCTATTTTCCATTTCCACAAAGATTAAACATCTTGTTGAGTTGTAGTGTAAAAGTGAAGATTTTGTCATGACCATTACTACATCAAAAATATTTGTGATGATTATGCCACAGCTACAATTATTTTTGTCGACAAATCTCAAATCTTTCACAGCAAAATCAACAAAACATAACTGAGCTCAACAGAACTTTTTGTCTGTTATCATCAATTCTGGAATGTTATTAATGAGTGACAATGTAATCACCAATAGCAATTTCCAGTGAAGACTGGTTATCATGATCTATCCTTTATATACTGACTCATATAAGATGCGACACGATGACATCAGGCGCTCATCAAATTTTGAGCATATGGAGTTATTGGTATCACTGTGAAGATTATTCATTTCCCTTTCAGTGTATGAAAAAAGTATTGGTCTACCTTAAGTAGAAGTTGAGATATTGGCAATTAAAGACAATGGGGGTGACCGGTTGCTGCAGCTGAATTTAGTGAGAAAATGGCCGATCACTTTTGTAAATCTGTCTTTACCTTTGTTAGGCCATGCCACTAAATTACAATTTTTGGGCCTTTACTCACTCCATTTCAGTCAATTGAACTCTGAAGCGCATTTTTAGATTGGTACAGAGGGGTTTGGTGAAGAAGTAAAAAACAAAACATAAAAATTCATTCACTATTGAAAAACACGTGATTTCTCCGGTTGGCTCAGTTTGATGAGCGCTTGATTTGGTTGGCTCAGTTTGACGAGTGCCTGATTTCATCACATCGCATCTCATATACATTTTTTAATTTCAAACACTGGCCATATAGATTTTCACTCAGAATGTTGACAGTAGGTGACACAATTCCAAGATTCCCCCCACATTCGTGATCTGAATTGCTTCTGCAGCTGTATTCTTCACAGAAAATTAAAACATAGATTTAACAAGGGCACAGCCTGAACCATGTCTTTAGTTTACTATGCAGTGGTCTCTGTCTAAAAATGCGGTCTGCCTAAGAATCTGTCTCTGTTGTGAAATCAAATTTTTTCTCTATGATTTACCCCTCTAAGAACCAGCTCCCAAATAAAAAAATCCGCCTAAGAACCCCATGTTGGGCCAAGACACGTGAGTACTTATGGTGTAAATCACATCTCATTTTCCACATGAGAGAAACGCTCAGTGTTAGATGTGCAGTAAAATGGGGATGGGGGTGGAGGGAACATGTAGACAAATGAGTGGAAGTGATGGTCGATGTATGGCTGCATAATCAGGCCACATCTGACCAACGCCTAAGCATTTCTCTGTTTGACAACATATGGGAGTGCACTTGTGATTAGCTCTGTGGATAACAAGGTGTAAGTTTAGCATCCTGACTGGCCAGCTGTTTTGTTACTTCCGTAGGTCTGTAAACATTTAGGTCACTTGCAGCATGTGCAATTATCCATAGGACAGCGTAGCAATATCGGTATCATGTTTTCTTTCAACAATAATACCGTTATGTGACACTTCACTCAATGTTTAAACGCTGGGCATTATTGGTTATTGATATATTTATACACTAAGAAATATAGGGGAATCATTAGATCTAATTGCAATAAACATATAGGGAAAAATGCTGAACTTATTCACATAGATAAATCTTTAACTAATGGTAACAATCAACTAATCATAGTAGTGAAAACAGTCTGCTGTCAGAGGGTTGCGTAACTTTTCAATCCCCCCTATCAACCCATCAGACTAAGAGCCTGCTTGTTTTGTCTTCGGACGACAGGGTTCTTAGGCAGAGACCTCTGTAACTGGAAAATGCACTCACAGTTTATTCACACTCTGATGAAGAGATCTCTGTGAAATAATGGCTTCTTGCATAAATGATGATAAATATCATTGTGAAAGAAGCTGGAAAAAGAAAAAAATGTGGGCGGTACCTATACCATAATGAATGCAAAAAGTAAGTTAAATGTGGAGACTGTTTTGTGTTGTCTGTGCTCTTGTCATAACAATTTATTCAATTCTAGAAACAACTCAAAGACCATTAAAAGACAAGAAAACACAGATCACGAGTTAAAGATGAAAGAATGTTTGAAATGTGAGACAAGAAATCGTTGGGACATTTATCTACCATAAAAATGATGTAATACTAGTATCAACATTTCCCATATGTATATCAAATGAAGCTCCTGTGACAACCAGATCTGTAACACATCTGACTAGTTCAATGGCCAGCCCTCACATTGTGTTTTTCACTCACTATAAGAAAAAGGATCATGCTCATAAAACAATCTTTGCAGATCAAATAGCAGACTGTGGAGCTCTGTTTCTCAGAAAACTTTTCCTTGGTATTATAAACCTACGTTATAACACGACACTTTTGCTTAACAGCATGCTTTGCTCTACAGTGCGATTCACTGACAAAATTAAAAACTGCATGAACATTCATCATGGCATCACAAAACCCCCAAAACTGTGACTTTTAGTTCAGGCTGCAGTTTCGTGCTACAAGGCCATTAACTGTCCTCCCCGCCCACCTGTCATGGGCTCAGCAAGCGGAACGCCAGCGTACCGGTGAATTCTTCCTGTGACTCATAAATTGACCAACTTTAAAGCCTTATAAGTCTGGTTCTAATTCTCCCCCACCCAGATTTAAAGAATTCATTTCAGAGTTTAGTTTAAGCTCTTTAGAACTATGGAAATCCCATGTCTCTATGATTGTTAGTGTGAGTGATGTGGATGTTTGAAAACTATGTATAGAAACCTACATTTCTGCCTCAAATTAGTTAGATAATTAATTATATCTCAAATTTCCTGTGCAGTGACTCTTCAGTTTTTGTATGACTGTCATCTTCTACATTTAAACTCTAAATCCTCTAAATTTCATATCCTCGTCACCATTACTTTTAAAGCTATAGCGATGTGAATATCACGACCTGTACTTATCAAGACAAAATTTTCTCTCACGGGCCCCAAATCGAATAGTGTTTGATATCTTTCCCGTGTGCTTACAAGAAAAGAACATTCATTGGACACACACAGGGCCATATTGAATGAAGAGTGTAATGGAAAAATATGACTCAGAACAAAGAAATATGCACATGAAATAAAGAAGAAGAAGAAGCTGTACATGTGAGACAGTGAAAAAGGACATTAATTTTGTTTTTACTATTGATATAAGAGAGGACGAAGATGGGACTCACTCAAAGTATATATGCCAAACTTGTCTCTTTTCTAGTAGAGATGTCAAATGGAGACAAAGTACTGTTGCATATAAAGAGCCAAAGAACTAGTTGAATACAATATCTGGTGTGCTTTTGAACACCTCAACCCTATTCTGTGTGCACTCATTGTGCATAACTGAGACTAGGTTGTGTTACTAGGAAGGGAATACTAAAGACTGAAAATGTAATAGTGTTAGATGGCGCAGAGAGCACTGAAGAAATATCAGGTGATGGAGAACACCAGTACATGTACCATTATATGTTACAGTACCTTATTCTGTTTTTTAATCCCATCACTTATTCAACACCCTCAAAATTTCTGAAATCCTCCACTCTGACATGTGAATGTGTGACATCACCACACATTAAACAGGTGTACACCATAACTGATGACAATCATCAATAAAGTTAAAGACAGGCCTCTGAAAAATGATGAAGAAGAGTTACTCACTTTTGTCATAAAAAAAAAAAAAAATAAATAAATTTAAAAAAAACAACAAAAAAAAAAACAAAAACAAAACAAACAAAAACTAAAGGCTGATCCTTGCTGAAGAACTGTGAGATGCAAAATAAAGGGCTCTGGCCTTACAAAGAGTAAAGAGCAAGGTACAAAAAATAGCTACCAGTTCATGTCAAAGCTTGAAAAACGGGCCAGTGGCATTCTTAATGATCTGGCGAAATTAAGGTTCATAATGAATTCACATCTCCAAGTCAGCCCAATGCTCCCTGTAGCAGTTCCAACTAAATCAGTCAAAGGAAAGGCCCCAAACGAAGTTATTGGATCAGGATAGACTCTTTGTCTCACACAAGTAGTCTATATCTATGGGAAGAAATCGTGTTTATAATTCAATGTGAAGTCTTCAAAGTAATCAACAGTCATGATATGGAAATGTTCTGTGATTGTTTTCTTTATTTTGGTGAAAGATAGAAAAAGTCATAATGCGTACAGAAATTCATTTGCCCCTGGAGTATCATATTTTGAGTGGGTAAAAACAGCTGCATAAGAATGAAAATTGCTGTGGAGGCATTGTTTTCGGTGACGAGGGCACTACATTTGGCATATTATTATATGCATAAAGGTATTGTCTATAATGTCATGGAATTAAAATTCGATCTGAGGCGTGGTTGTGTAATTAACAATAACTGAACATATCACTCATAATTACATAATGAGATCAAAATTAACCCAACTTCAAAAGAGTTTTCTGGCAAAAATATTTAAGCTAGAGGTCTGGTTTTTTCACAAAACATTACAATTACTTAAGCTTAATACAATAAAAAAGGAAACCATTCTTGCATTCCCTAACATAAAGGTGTAATCTAATGAAGAGACAGCCCTATAAATCAGACTATTTTCCAGCCACGGCGCAGGGCCTGCAAAGATAACCTGATGCTTGTGACTCCCCTTGTGGTTTCCGGCCATGAGCCAGCGCAACTAAAGTGTCGCCATTGTGATACCGTCTCATAAGCTTAGTTGTTCTAAATACTTTGCTTAAGGAAAAAATTGTGGAATCCAACGACACCTGAGAATAAATAAATACATCTGCTTGATGAGCCGCATCTCTCTCTTTTTTTAAATATTTCTTCCTTCCATATAAGAAAGGATAGCCTTATCTTGGAGTTTCCACAGCTACTTTATAGATAATGAGATCCATCTTTGCATGTATATAAATTTTCTTACAACAAATATGCCAGATCCCCTAAGATACCAGGACAGTTTTTTTCCTTCCTCTTGTATGTACAGGGATTTTTTTTTCCCTCTTGTGTACATATTGCCACAAAAAAGTCGGAAAATTTTGTGTTTTTAAATTTTAAATTTATAAAACTAGCTCTCGAGGAAATTTCAGGAACTGAAAAGATCACACAGGCAGTGCCGTCATTTGCTACAACTTCAATCTCGATCTTCACACAGTCACTGAACAGCAGTTTGACTCTCGTCTGAAGCATGCGCAAAACTCTTATGTATTTCCGGTTTCACTATTATTGTGCAGGGTTTGTATCACAAGTTATTATAAAGCCATGATTGTCTTGTGAGCTCAGCGGAAGTTGGCAGATGAACAGCCAAAAGTAGGAAAGCTGGTGAAAACCAAAAAGTTGGAATTCCAAATAAGTAGGAAGTTTGAAAATCCCTCTATATATAACCATTGCCTTCATTGTTGTTCCCCAGTGTTACAGGTCTGGCAGATGATGATGATTGGAAAGATAAAAGTATGGGTGAGTTTATAATATCACACTGGGAATCATGGACAGGGTACACAGAGCATGCTTATATCACTTGTGTGACACAAGCAGAGATAAAGAGGAAGAAAATTGTTGGTAATTTGAAAAAATCACTTTGCCCAAATGATCTGTGCAAACTATTTTGCACTGTTCATGTCATGTTTGGTCTGGTAGAATATTTATCAAGTTTTAAACTCCAAATTTGTGCATGATGTTGGTCTACCACAAATTCCCTTGTTCCTGAAGTGAGTTTGACACCAAATCTTGTGCTTGAAATTAGCTAAAATTTGAGCTTTCTGACAATGTACGTTTGTTTTTTGTTTTTTTTAAACTAAAAATTAATGTACTCAGATCTTAGCCAACCCACCACGACTCTTTCAGACATCTAAGAGAACAAGTGATGTGACAAAAATATACATCTGAAAAAGTCTAGTAAAACATCCACGTTTGGATTGTCATTTGCATTCACCTACACATTGCATCAGCTTGTCCCTATAACATGGGCAAGTGGAACATTTTGCGCGACAGATAAACTTTCAAAGATGGTGGGATCGGAAGCTGAGCAACACACTTGACCAGACCAGGACAATCGTAGGTTACTAGTCTCTTCTGGACCACTTTCCGGCACAAGTTGCGTAGTGTGGGCGGGGATGTCATGGCCGAGTTGTACCAGGCCAGGAAGTGTTCATCACCAGCCAATAGTTCAGCAGGAATACCTGGTCCTTTCCAGCGCAGCCAATCTTCTAAATTCAACATGTCACAACCAGCAGCATACAAAATCTGAAATAAACATAAGAATGATTGCACATTAGAATGATTGCAATGTTTACCAGATAAACTGTGGATTTAACTTGTTCAGATACTTTCTTCATCTAAATAACAATCTATTTTTAGCCCACAGTCATTGAGAAATATACTGTGGAAACCTGATAAAACAGGATTGCTGGGACCAAAGAAAAGCCCTGTTATAAGCGGATCCTGTTATACCCGACATACTGTGAATCAATTCTTCTTGGTAAGAGGTTCAGACTTTTAAACGATTTGTATCCATGTGACTACCCGGTACTGAAATTTCAGGTGAAGAACAATAACAACTTTTCCATGAACTTTCAGCAAAAAAAAATTTAAAAAAATTCACAAACACAGTCTAATGCTACACAAATTTTCACCACCTGTGCTGAAATAATAACTAATTACACTAAAACAGTTACTACAAAACATCTTAATATGAAAATTGCGCTATTATGAAAATCAATATCCTTTCAGAATGGTCTTCCAGCAGTATCTGTCACTCTTACAGTGAAATACAACCATGTTCTAGGGCAAGATCTGCCCTTATTACCCAAGGCTTTTGCTTTCCCTGATCACACACAGCAGACACTTTACAGCAGAAGAGGCAGAGTATAGCTTGTTTACATCAGTATGATGCAGCAACATTATGGTAATCCTCACCATTTTATAAAACACAATAGAACTGTCTGACCAGCAACTAGCAAAACAATTCAAGAAAAACAAATAAACAAGTTGATTTTGATGATAAAGCCTCTGCCAAATTTTCGAGCCTCGTTGGATCTTCGTCCAGTCAACAATGAAAAATGGTAATCCTCACCATTTTAGCCTTCACTTGTAACTGATGCCCCAATCAAGTTTATGACATATCGTGAGAAGATGTGACATATTACTATCTGTGTGAGGCTACTACTCTCAGCTAATTATAACCTGGACCAAAGGTATCAAAGGATGGTTCTGGTCTCCTCAAACTCAAACCATTTCACAATACACACTTGCAGGCATTCGGTCGACTAAATCAGTCGTGCTGATTTTATATCTATCAATGTTGGGGGGGGGGGGGGGGGGGGGAAGTTTCCCAGAGCTTGGCTTTTCTTT